>RJWM01045632.1:0-12703 GCA_004363535.1 Dasyprocta punctata | reverse complement strand
GTGTGAATTTTGTGTCAGGCTATAAAGTTAACACTGTATTCCATAGACAAAGGAGATCTTCATGAGTATTTTGTTGGACTAATTTGGTCAGATTTATTTCTCAGAAAATAACCTGGTTGAAAAGGGGAAATTGGACTAGTATTGCTAGAGGGGTGAGACATAGGGAGCTATGGCAATAATTAGGCAACCCATGAATCAAGATGTGGTTAGGTTAAAGTTGGTGGAAATGAACATTGAAAGTCAAGTTGTATTTTTGAAGGAAATCATGTTGAGTAACGCTAAGGAGTGTTGTTTTGTATGTACTGTAGGAAATTAGATTTTAGAGAATCTTCTTTGAAAACATTTATTAGACTATATAATTTTATGTGTCTGGTACCTCTATCTATGTAAAAGCAGTAGACACAAGCCAGAGCAAGCCGAATTCTCATGCCAAAAAAGAAAGAGAATGCTCCAAATTGTTCCCCTAACTTTACTCTGCCAATCTGTAAACTTGAAGTGAGAAAAAAAGAAAGCCTATTTTAGAAAGAAATTTTTGATAAAAATGATTTCCTTACAGAAACAATATCAATATACGAAGAGACACTATAAAGAGTAGAGGGTTAAATGATCAGTTAAACTCAAATGCTGAATTTGGAGTTGCTAAAATAGTCACTGGAGTTTTTTCCTGAAATTAAACTTTTAGAATGCTTGTCAGTTTCTCCAGTTGCAGTTTATCACAGCACAGGCTGACAGATCACACCACATTTTTAATCTTAACGCTTCCATAGCTCTAGACCCAGGTGCGGCAAGAAGTCCAAGGCCTTGGATGCTGTAAACAGGTTTAGCTGCCCTTCTTTTCTCAGTCCTGAAAATTAACTCCCAGACTCTTGGTTCATTGTCATGACCTGCAGAGGAAAAAATGCCGGCTTCTTGGTCAATTTCGTTCTGCACAAGAAAGTAGATACTGGTTAAAAAATAGAAAGCTGGGTACTTTAATGTTCTACCATGGCAAAATGTGGCAAAGCCAAAAATGAAGTCGAGGTAGTGGGACTTCTTGTGTCATGCATTTTGACTTTGGGTGTGGAGAAAATAAGTTGTTTGCAAGTGGGTAATCCAGCTATATGAAGCACTCATGTAGAGTGCCATTTTAAGTGACAGGATGTCGTTAATGAGTAATCACATGGTATGGATAGAGGCTGGCATGGATTCTAGCAAACAGCCACATTTCTTTATTTGAGCTGTAATATCAGGAATCAAAGTAGACCAAACGAAGACGAGCCATTTTTTTTAAGAGTAGAGACTCACCACTGATTGCAAGGAAAGAGTTGCTTAGGTAACAGTTTCTGCAGGATGTGACTAGGACAGTCATTTCCACTATTGAAGAATTTCTGGTGAAACAAAATCCATAGAACAATAACAAAATTTAAAATCCCTGCCTTTTAAGGGATTTATAAGGATTTTGTATGCCTCTCAAATATATGAAAATTCTGTAGAAGAGTAAATCTTTAGATCTAGAAATACAGAAAACCAGTTTAAAGTTCAAGTTCATGTGTGTCAGCACACTTAGGAAAGATATAATCTAGCTTAAACATTTATCACTAACGAGTAAACCTGGTACATTGGGTCACACCCACAGGTAAGAGGAACAGGTGAGAACTATTCTAGGCTTTAACTAGAGGTAGAAAATTACTAGCTTCAGTGATATAGTGATTCCAATTACTTAAGGAAGAAATTTTAAGTTCCTTCATTTCAGTGAAACAGCAAGGAATAAACACTGCGGTGGACTAAACACAAGCTCAGGAGACAGATGTGTATTCAAATCCTACTTCAACCACATGGTAGCAATGTGGCTTCATGATTTTTTGGATAACTATGCAGTAGGATAAAAAACTACAGTGAATAGTTAAATTTTAAAAAATTATTACAATAAAAGAAACATTGCCGTTAATCTGCTTTACAATACCCCCAGCTGCTTCAAATACACTCATCGCATCATTCTTGGCACTTTCTGAAGCAATGCTGAAAGTTCTCTTTCGTGGGTGTCTTTAGTTGTGCTGTCCTGGCTACTTCAATATCCTGAATTGATTCAAATTCTTTACAGTAATTTTGACTTTGGAGAAGAGCCAAAAATGGTACAGAGCCAGATCTGGTGAATAAGGTGAATTGAGACACCTTGGAATATTTTTCTGAGCCTGTCTTTCAGTTGGATGACACTCAGCAGCAGCATTTATCATATGTCTGATCACATCTGGTCAAGACACTCACAAAAGGGAACTTGCGGAACAGCTTCAAAAAGTTGCAAGAAGAATGATGAGATAATCATGTTCAAAGTGAAGAGGACTTTTTGAGGGGGATTAATGCATTTACTGTACAGTTTGGTTATCCCTTGTATATAGGCTTTATTGGCTAAAGGTAATAGTTGGAAAACTCCTGATATAATTCATGTTATATCCTTCTTCCTATTCCTCCCCTCCCAATCAAGGGTCTTTTAGCCTCTGTATTGGGTGATATACTATGTACCCCCAAGTCCTCATATACTTTTGATGGGGCTGAGTCTAGCGTGGAGATTGGCAATGTGAGTGCTGTACCCGCCCAGGGGTGGAGCTGACATACAGTGTAAAAGAGACGGGTCTTCCTCTTGCTCTCTTCCTCTCCCTCTTTCACCAGCGTGCCTTGCTGCTTGCAGCCACCATGAATGGCTGCCCTGCCATGCTGCGCTGCCTTGAAGCCAACTAAGCACAGACTAAAACTCCCAAAAAAACTGTAAAAAATAAACCTTTCCTTCCCTAATTTTGGGAGTCAGGTATTTTGTCTTGGCAATGAGTGAAAAATAACTGAGACAGCCTCCAAAGGGATCAATGATGACACCAGTTTATCCTGGGCCTCACTGATAGGAGGCATCCCTTGTAGTTTCTTGTTCATTTCATTTGGTCACCTTCATTTCAGCTTCCTTCCACTTTCTGACTCCTTAGAAGTGAATTTATGTTTCTGCCTGGAATATGAATTTCTGGAGTCATGCTTATGTCCCCTCCTGACAACTAAAATAAAAGTTTTATAGAGAAGTGGGTTGTACTCAGGTAATAGCAAAGAAAATACAACTTCTTAAATCCACTTAATTTTACCATTTCCAAAAAGTTGTTGAAAAGATTACCTTGTCTGATTCAGTTTCTAAAGCTTTTGATAAAACAAAAACCTCTTGTTAGTCATATAGTTCATACTTATATTGAAGACATTTCAGTGTATTTCCTGAGGAGGCTATTTCATAAAAATATCAGTCATTAAAGAAATACTGAGGATGGGCTCTGAGAAAAACAGTACGCTTCTTGATTTCTGTAGTTTTCACACCAGTATAATACTAAGGTATGCTGCCTGATATGAAAGACTGAAGATATCCATACTTGTTCTCCCTTATCTCCTTCCTCCACCAACAAATGCTCAGTCTCTGAGGAGCCCAAGCAAGGCCCAACACACAGTCAGAGAACTCTTTGCACAAGTGTCCCCTGATCCCCAAAAGCCCATGGCAGCCATTGCAGAATGAAGAGAATGGAATGAACACTTGATCTTCCTTTCTTGTTCACAAAGTATTTACAGTGAAATAAAGCAATGCATTAATTAACTCTGTTAGATATTACTCCTGAGGTGAAGTGCATATATAGTGAGCACAATTGTCCTCTCTTCCAAGGTGGTTTCTTCCCCCTACATTTTGAACATGGGATCAGAGAGAACACGGCCGGGATGTGTGTTCATGGCTCTGATGAAAGGGTAATACTTTATGAAAACAGGCAAATATATGTTTACAATTCAAAAATATAAAACAAAAATAATCTCTTTGGGAGGAAACAGGAAGAAAAGAAGAAAGAGAGGAAGTAGTGTAAAGCGATACATTTTTAAATATTTACTGAGTGTGAGCTGTTTATTGCTGTTATCACTGAATTGTCATTCATACCAAGGATCAACACAGGTTAAGAGGGATAGAGGTCAAAATGAAGTGGATAGAGAAGGGGGGAAATAAACATGAAAAGGTACATTAGAAAAAGATAAAAAGGAAGAGAAAAGGGAAAAAGAGAACAGAAAGACAAATAAATTAGGTAACCAGTAATGCACTGGGACTTCATTAGGCAAATAAAGATCAATCCCAGCTATTATGCTCTGAGTGCCACTGAAGAACATTCAATATATACAATTGATTTTTTTTTCTTAAGGGACAACACAGATAGTTCACAAGATGTGTAAAAATTTTATTAAATTATCATAAATGGATGTCTCCCTGGACCTGTTTCTACTTTCATTCTGACCTGAGCGAAACAAATTAAGTACAGGACTTTGAATATGTTGGTTTTTTAAGAAGGAGCTCTAATGGACTAAAGCAAGATGTGAGAAGGAGGATCTGGGTCCTTTTCCTCTTCTGATCACTTTGCTGCTCTTTCATTGTCACAAACACACACTGTCATTTTTCAGATGTTACAGTTTCATACCCAGCAGCTGACATACAGAACAGTGTCAGATACTTGAAGAGTCTTTTCTGAGGTTTTGTTGAAGTACTAAACATGAAAATTTTCAACAAAAACTTAGGCTTCCTAAAATTAATGCACAATAGTCTATGCTTAGTATTTTTAACTGTAAATCTAGTACAAGAAAAAAGTATTAGTAAATCTGTGATCTAGTTTCTTTATTTAGCCAAGAACCCAATGTCCTGCCATGGATAATCAGACCTTATAGTCATACAGGTTATGTCAACATAACAGTGGTACCTTGGTTCACAAATGCTATTGTTCACAAGCAATTTGGTTTAAAAATAGAATAGATAGGCAAATTAATTTTTTGCTTGTTTGCAAACTCTGCTTCCATTGACAAACATGACCCTGACCATCTTTCTCACACATATACAAACGTGGCCATCTTTTCCAAAATTGTAGAACAAATTAAATTTGTGAACCAAAGTACCACTGCATTTGAAATTCACCTAACCATGAAATACAAGGTCATGTGTGCCCAAATTGTACTCATCAATTCACTGAACTAGTCCAAACAATTTCGAGGTTCTTGCCAGATCTAAGCTACTCACTGACCAGTAAGTTAGTTCCCTATTACACATGAATCAATTCAGTCCCCTAAACATATAGGACTTGCCCATCTGAAGGCTTCTAGTAAAAAAAAAAAAAAAGTGCATCCACCTATGGCCCAATGGGCCAAATTAGGCCCATAGCCACAGTTCAGGTCCAGGCTATTCACATAGATAAAGCCTCAGTGTACATCCAAGAGCCATCATTTCTCCTGTTTTGTGAATGAAACCCACTAATTCACTAAATTTTTATTATAAATGTTGCACACAACATTCCAGACACTATGCCATAGGGTGTACATATAGTATATATTTTATTTTCAGAAACAGCATAGTGAAGTAGGCATTGTCACTAGGCACAGCTTTCAGATTAGGAAATTCTTTAGGCCACACAGCTAGCTGCCAGAAGAACCAGATATGAAACCAGATCTGGTCTTTCTGTCTCCAGAGTCATGCTCAGAAATGCTCCTTAATAATTTTAGTGTATATAACAGTCCCCTGGAGATGATTTCTTTATTTCTTTGTTTTCTCAAATTATGCAAGCCTTCTATCTGCTTTGACCAATAGAGTATGGCAGAAGCGATGCTTTGCTGGGAGTAGACTTGATCCTTCAGCAACGTGGAATCACTTGCTTCCTGCGTCTTTAAGCCAAAGGACTACCCTAATGTCACCATTTGGTAAGAAGCTCAAACACAGAGTAAGATTATCTGAAGGTTGAGACACAGTGTGGGGAGAGAGAAAGAGAGAAACATGCCAGACACGAAAGAAGGTCCAAACTGGAAATGGGATGCCCAGCCCCAGGCACACAAGTGGAGAAAGCACATTGGGCAGAAATGAGCTTTCATTCTTCCTAAATTCCAGCCTACTAAGTTATAAGCAAAATAAATGTTTACCTCAATTACTACATTAGAAGTAGTTCGTTACAAAGTAATAAATGCCTGAGACACTATCATACACAATTATAACTATATATTAAAATACATATTACATACTGAAAACAAAATAAAATAATGGAAAACTTTTACAAAGAATGAAATTTTGGACAAAAATTAACTTAACTGACTAAAACACTTTTTTTTCCTGGAAATTTTCTGGAATTCCCTTCTTTTCTTTCTTTTTTTTGAGACAGGATCTCACTCTGAAGTTCAGGCTGGCCTTGAACTCACTTTGTAGCCCAGGTTGACCTCAAACGTGCAACAATTCTCTTGCCTCAGCCTCCTGAGTGCTGGGATTACAGATATGCACTACCACACCTGGCTGAATTCTCTATTTTGTATTGAATGTGTTATCATGGAATTCTGACTCTCTGGCTCAAATTTTGTTATTTGTATATTTAAAAATGTAATATATTTTATGGACTAGAGTTCTTGAGACATTTCCTTTCATTTCATATCTGCTCTAGGCAACTACAAATTATGCTGTCTTTTGCAGAAGCAATGTGATGTAAGATACACACAGAGATCTATATTTTACTTTTTTTTTTTCCGCTCCTGAGTCATCTGTTCAGAGATAAAAGCTACTTTGGATTATTAAATGAATTTGTATGTGTTTTTCCTCTAGATAGCTGAATTGGAATAGAAAAGTTTCATTATCATAAGTTCCCAGATGAACACAAATTCAAAGTGAAATTTAACAAACTTTTAACTTGCATAAGCAATTGTTAAGTCTTCAGCATTAATCCATTCCTGTGCTAGAGATGTAATGGTATTTTATCCTTTTCACCTCATGCTTAGACACTCTGCACAGAAAATCTTGCTTTGATCATTAAAATTGATGCACATACCAAATCATTGAATAACTAACTACACTCATTCCCATCTGCTAGGGAGGCACAGTGCCACATAGAAGTGCCTCGCCAGGACTTTTGAGGCATAACAATCAACCAGAGATGGGATCAGACATAAACCACGCTGATTGCAACAACAATTCTGCCCAGTTAGACTTTCTGTTTAGCTCTGGGCAATGGAAAGCACTATGGCTGTCATGTGTGAACATAATCAATTACAAAGGCTTAGTGTTTGGGTCAAACCAATGGAAATTGTACCTAAAGTTCTCCTAATTTCCCACCACATAGCCGAGACTTTCTCTTCACTGTCAGTGGCCAACTGATAATACCAATTGGAATACTATGTTTTTTCCTTAATCTTAACTGGAGATCTGCCTTACCCAACCCCACAAGGACATCCTATTTGACTTTCTTTAGTTCTAAATGATTTTTTTTATGGCATCCATGTCAACCTGTCTCATGCCCTTCAACTCTTTATGTCTGCTTTTTGCTCTATTCCTTCATCAACCCCATGATTTAGCAAGTTTATAGCCTATCACGTCTTTCCATCAAATTGGATTCTTCTGCTCAGTTGTTTACAGGACATTCCATTTAGATGCACAAAGCACCTCAAACTGAATGCACCTCAAAACTGAATTCATTGTCTTCAGGTCATATTGCCTATTTTAATAAATGTTGATAACTTTCACTCAGTACCACAAATCCAGTCTCTTGCTTAAAACCTTCATCAGTTATCATGTTTTAGTATAAATATGGTATATACTGTGCTATATTTTAGTTTTCCAAGTTTTGTATACAGCTCCTCCCTGAAATCGCTCTATAATAACCTGTATGCAAAGGCTGTTTGTCTTTCTCTTCAACTACTGAAAAAAGTTTTTCAGACCTTCATACATCAGCCCATGTAAAATAATAGTAGCTAACATTTATTGCCACTAAGTGAGGAATTTTCTAGCCTTCATACATATGTTCTTTCATAGCCTTTGTAGTGCTTTTATGATTTCCCATTTTAAAGATTCAGAGGTAAAAGAAATATGTTTTACATACCTACAAAATATCATGATTAAGAGATCCAAATAAGATCTCACTATTAGGAGATCCAAATAAGAATCCAGGCCAATGGACTTCTTTTGCTCAAGCCCTTAAGCACTCACAATTTGATCATGGACTTTCTCTCTCTCTCTCTCTCTCTGTTTTTCTTTTTTGGTACTGGGACTCAAGCTCAGGACCTTGCACTTGCCAGGTAGGTGCTGCATGGCTGAGCTATATCCCTGTCCTGCCTTCCTTTTTAAAATGTGGTTGACAATCATTGCCCAGAAGTATTCATTGCCATTTTTTATAAAACTGCCATCTACTGCTCTCTTGTATCTCCAGCCTTTCCTTATTCACTAATCTTTGTCTTCTACATGCAAATCTAATAAGGATGCTTTTATTTGAAACAAAAGAACTTCAGGAAAGCCCACCACCCCTCCACCTTTTTGTTTCATCGCTCATTCTCCATTTTTCCATTCATCACTATTCCGTGAACTCTTTCTCATCAGGCTTACACCATCTTTCTTCTTAACCTTTTTTTTTCAGAATCATTGAGACCTCTCTAGTGATTGACAAACTATGTGTGGAGTCAAACCTTCTGAGCTCCACCTAAGACCTTTCAGCTGGTAATCTCTAGTAAGTTATTTATATTCTCTTTACTGGTGAGGACAACCCCTTTCATCTATCCCCCACTAAAATACATTTATCACCAGCTGTCTTGATACCCTGAAGCTGTCCTTACCCCATGCTTCTCCTAACACACTCATACACAACTTTTTCCCTAGAAAGAATCCTGGGTCCTGGAATTTTGGCTCCCCTTCTCCCTTCAATCAATCCATGCTTAGCCACAAACTGACTGTGTGGTCTTTGGCACTTAATGGCTCTGGATGATAATCCTCATCTATAATATATAAGTAATAATATGCCTCCTCATACTTTACTGTATTTTTATAAGAACTAATTAATATATACAGAGTTATGTTGGAAACTTGGAAAAGCCATTCATATGTTGGCATAGTTACTGCATTTTTGTGTGAAATATAACTTTGAGGCAATCTCAAACTCAGAAAAATTGCAAGGAAATAACTTTCTTTCTGAACTATTTGGGACTACAGTGTCCAATTTTATGCCCAATTGCCCCCAAATACTTCTGTGTATATTTCCTACAAACAAGAACCAAAGTAACAGCAATACAACTAGAAATCAGGGAATTAACATAATGCATTACTGAAGGGTCTGTAATCTTTGGATACTTCAAAGATTTCCAAATCTCTGAGGATATTCTTACAGTGAACAACCCAACTCAGGGTCACACATTATATTTAGTTACCAGGTCTCTTCATTCTCCCTCACTCTGGCTTTTCTTCTACTTACATGACATTGACATGTTGCAAGATTAAAGGACAGTTATTTTGTGACAGGTCCATCAGTTTCCATCGGTCTGTTGCTTCCCAGGATGAGAGTCTAGTGATGAATCCTGGGCTGCAGTATCGCAGAGGTGATGCTGCAATCTTCTCATTGCATCTCAGGTGCTGCACAGTTTGGATTCATCTCACTATCAGTGAACTTTGATTCCCCCAATTGCGTGTTTGCCAGGCTTTTCCACATGAAATTGTGCCCCTCCCCATTAATATGTATTTTGTGGAAAAAGTAATTTTTGGAAGAGGTATTTTAAAACTATAAAAACACTCTCTTTTTCATCCAGTTTTCAATGTATTCGTTTCTTTATATCAGTATGGCTGGATAATTTACTTCTATTCAATGGCTCTTTTATTCATTTGAGCCTCAAATAGCTTAAGATTTGACCAGTGAATGCTAAAAATAAGTCATTTTGCTAAGTTCCACATTCTTTGAGAATTTCTTTATGGTACAAAACAGGTTCACATGATATTTTCCATGTCCTTGTTCTAGAATCAACCATTTCTCCGTAAGTACCTTGTTCCTCTTAAAGTTTTCTAGTGGAAAATGATATTTGGAAGCCATGGTGTGGGCTCCAGTTGTACTCCTTGCTAGAGAAGAGACTGTTCTTCCAAAGGCTTTCTCAGTGTGGAGAACAAGGGAATATTCCTGTTACACACACAAATGCCCCATCCCAGTATGGGCAACTTATAAGAGACTTGGCTAGTGAATGGAAGAAGAGATAAGAAATAAAATCTGTAATTATAGCACAACTCTTTTTCCTTTTCCCTTTCTGAATCATTTAGTCCTACAGGCGTAAATTGCAGCACGGCAAGAGAGTCAACCTCGCAGCAGGCAGGGCAGTTGTAGGATGGTAGTGACCAACAGGGTAAGGTAATGACCTCACAGGGAAAGGTTAAATTGGTATGGGAAGGGCACACTTGTGTGGGGCTAGCCTGGTACAAGTGTTCCAGCATGGACAGGGTAAGGATGCTTGTTCACAGTGAGAAGTGGCTTGGAAAGGGACCTCAGAACCCCATAGGATGAGTAGTGTTTACATGGGAGAAACTTGCTATAGGCATAGGAACTCAGAATAAAAAGGGCGTCCGTGAGTGTGAGTGGTATGTAAGAGTCTGGACGTACTCAGTGAGGGCTATCAGAGTCTGAGTCAGGTGAACAGGACATCCATGTGTGGAAGAAGCCTGAGACAGGATGCAAGGAGAGCATCTGCAGAGAGCAGAGGCCAGCTGTGGTGATGGGCGATGGGTAGCACACAGAAGGACTGAAAAGGTGTGCCAGGCAGAGCCCTCACCAGGCCTGGGATCCAGCATCCCACCCCGGTCAGACCTCCATGTGCGCAGTGCTCTAGCTCTGCTCCACCCAGTAACTTTAGGATTGAATTATTCGGAAGAGAAATGGGAAAGGAAGAGGATAAGGTTGCTTTGCTATTTCTGTTGGGTCTTCCATCCACATGCAATATTCTCTTACACAGTGGTTGTCCATATTGTCTATCTCCATTTTCTCAACTTCACTAATTCCACAGCCCACTCCCATCTGGCTTCAGCCTTCATCACTTTCCAGTGTTCCAAGTCATTGATGACTTCTTATTTCTAAATCCAAAAGGTGTTTTTTTGGTCCTTATGTTCTTTGGTCTACTTGAGACATTTGACAGTTCAGCTTCTGTAAATAAACTATCTCCTCAGCTTCAGTAACACAGCTCTCATGATATTCCTCCCACCTCCTGGGTGACTTCTGGGGTCCATATTCTCTCCCGTAGCCTCTTCCTTTGTCCATTTATTGAAGGTTGGCACTGGTCAAGTTTCAGTCCCAGGCATTCTGCCCTTCTTACTCTTCACACAGCCACATCTCAGTATTGCCTTGGCTGTGATTCTCAGTTCTATGCTAAAATTTTATAAATCTTCATCTGTATCTCTGCAACTTTGAACTCTAAAAATTCCTACATAGTACCCACAGTTTATTGTACTTCATTCAACTCAGCAATATTTCTGAGCATCTGATATTCACTATGAGCCTTGTCGTGGGCTCTTAGCAAGTTCACTTACATGACTCAAAGGCACTTAAAACCCACCTCACCCAGGGAAATACCATTGTTCTCACCTCACCAGTGCAGCCTATGCACTTTTCCATCTCAGGAAGTGCCATGGTCCTCTTTGTCATGGCTGCAGCAAGAAATGCCTGTCATTTCATCACTCATCCTTGCATCCAGTCAATCACTATGTCCTGCTGATTCTGCCTTTGATACGTTTCTGCTCAGTTCTTTCCATCTCTACAAGTGCTCTAGATCTGACTACACCACAGCCTCCCAACTGGCCTTGCTACCTCCAGACTCGTCCTTTACAACACAAATGTTTAATCTGTTCTCCACATAGTACCCATAATATTTTTCCTAAAATGAAAATCGAATTATGATACTTCCCAGCATTAAATCTCCCTTAAAGGTTTTTTTTTTGCCCTTTACATAAAAAGGTAAACTTTCAAATCCAGCTATAGCCATAACTGTCCAGAATTTGGTCTGATTAGCCTTTCAGTATCATTCCTGCAATTTCTGCACACTCAGTCTATCTTTCTAGGCTCCAGCTGTGTCTGGCCTGACACCGTCCCAGTACCTGATGCATGCATCCAGAAACACCTTTCCTCATTCTGTTTGCTTCAGGACTTTCTGTCTCCCTCCAGGCCTTGCTGGGAGTGCCACCTCCTCAACAAGGTCCTCTCTTGCATAGACATGGTCGAATCCTCTGCCCTATCGTATTGCACGTCTTCAGCACTACCCTGCAATTGTTCATCTTTAGGTCTGTGTTCCCAAACAGACTGGATGATCTCCAAAGTCAAGGATTCTGTCTATTTTATGCTATCTATGCCTCAAATAGCCACAAGAACACAGCAGGAGTTCAGTAAAAATTAGCTAACTAGATGAATGAATTACTCCTATTATAGTAACAAACTAGACCCTATTAGGTTTATTCTTTTACAGTCAGAAACATCAAGAACTTATTTTAATGCATTAAGTTAGGCTTAATAGATTCATATGTTATGTTTTATGGTATAATCAGAAACCAGAGGAAGCCCGTCCTCTCAAAACCAGCCTCTCCTTTACTTACCATATGCCTTGGAAAACTATAATCTTCCCTGTACCTCTATTTCCCTGTGTTGTATGTTGTATTGAGGATTAAACAAAGCAATGTGTATAAATCACCTGGAATAGTGTCTGGCACAAGTTACAGAAACATTACATAGCAAAAGTTATTATTATTTTGTCATATTTTCATTTAAATGAGAAACTTACCTTTACGAATGATCTTAATCAGGAATAGATTCAAAGTATAAAATTTCAGAGAGGGGACAAAATAACAAGATCATTGTAGGTAAGGTGCAAGCCTGCTTTCTCTGCATGGTTGTGAGCAGCACTTCCATTAGATACCAGTAGTCAT
>RJWM01045631.1:0-12701 GCA_004363535.1 Dasyprocta punctata | reverse complement strand
AACCTGGGACGTTCCAAATAGTCAATAACAGTATTATAATAAAGGAACTACTAAATTTTGTGAGAATTTAAGCAATCATTAACAATGTTTACAACTATCCAGGTGTGGTGGCACACTCTTGTAATCCCAGCACTCAGGGAGGCTGAGGCTGAAGGATCACTGCAAGTTTGAGACCAGCCTGGGCTACAAAGTGAGCCCAAAGCCAGCCTGAAATGCATAGCGAGACCCTGTCTCAAAAAGACAAAAAAGAATTAAAAAAAGCCTACAACTAGTCTTGACAATATGAAAATGGCTTGTGGTGCAAATTAGTGAAAAAAAGTCAAAACACACAATAGATGAAGGTAAACATAGATGTCAAGCAAAGCGGCACACAGAAACTATTAACAATGGATCTCTCAGGTGACAGACTAAGCATAAATTTTTCCACTCTCAACTTTATGTAGTTTCAAATTTTCTACGGATAGAAATGGACGTCTTAAATAAAAAATGAATTGTTTTGTTCTCCCACATAGAAAGCATCCCTGTATACCAGAATCCAGTGAATAACAGCAATACACCTTAGGTGTCACAGTGAAACAAACTGTGCCAGTTAAACTACTGCCTTCCCAAGCCGGGCGTGGTGGCGCACGCCTTTAATCCCAGCACTCGGGAGGCTGAGGTAGGCGGAGCGTTGTGAGTTCGAGGCCGGCTTGGGCTACAACGCGAGCGCAAGGCCGGCCTGAGCTACATAGTGCGACCCTGCCTCAAAAAACCAGGGCCGGGAGTTTGGCTCAGCGGCTTAAGCGCCTGCCCTGGCAGGCGCAAGGCTGAGTTCAATCCCCGGTGCCGCAAAAAAAAAAAAAAAAAAACAAAAAAAAAAACTACTGCCTTCCCGTGCCAAATGCATCCCACTCCAGTTTATAATGCTGGGGCTGAGACTCTGCAAACCTTATTCCTGCTTTGCCAGCTGGACCCACAAGCTCTGCCAATGAGGGGTGCTAGTTGAAGGGGGGAGTAAGGGACTGGTTCCTTCCTGTCCCCTTGTTTGCATCACCTCAACAGCTCATTTCTTATCGCATTAGTGGATGCCACCAGCAGCAGCTGAGCCCAAAGTACTACTTCCCTAGCCCTGAGAAAAGCCAGCCTCACCTTTGTGCAGAGACATCAGGCAGCTAGAGACAAGCCCAACCCCCAGCTGTTCCACAAATGCATGGAACTGCTCCTCAAGAGACATCACCACCAAGAGAAGATCTGCTCCTTCCAAGTCTCAGCTTCAGCAGTAATTCAGTGCCTCCTTTGCTCCCCTCGCCCAAAAGAAATGGCTGTTTCCTGCAGCTGCTACCTGTGATATTCTGGAGTTCCTCTGACCTCTCCTTATGCTAACCTCAGTCAATAAACATTCACACTCTGACCCCTAACAAAGATGAGCTACCTAAGTCGGCTCTTACCCATATTACTACTCAGTCAGGCATGGTGGTCCACGCATACAATCCCAGCACTTGGTAGGCTGACGCGGCAGAATCACCAGAAGTTTGAGGCTGGCCTAGCAGCCTTGGCTACATAGTGAGTTCAGGGCCATCCTGTACTATAGCGAGACTGTCTCCAAAACCAAAACCAAACCAAAACAAAACAAAAACCTGAGTTCTTGAAATGCAGAAAGAACAGAAAACTCCCCAGATAGTATAGATTTCATCACATCTCTGGAAGTATTTCTAATAATCTCAGTTCTCATCACATCTTTCATATAAAATACACATAAACACACTTACTACTAATTTACTGTGCAGCTCTCCTTTTACCGTGCTGTACAATAAAACGCTACCGACTGCTGTACCGAGAGCCAGCAAGTCAACCTGCTCAATCGCTCCTGTGGCTTCTGATTTCCGTCTTTTCCTCTGATGGCTTTCCTGGAAAAAAAATTAAACACAGTATTTTTAGTTAACATTTCAAACACTAAAACTTCATTAACTCATAAATGTCTGCAAGCCCACAAAATATACTTTTAGAAAGGAAAGTAAAATCCACTTTTATTTTAAACCTGTAAGTTTAAAAAAAAAATCTCCAATGGGAAAAGAAATCCAATGCTCTGTGCCTCACTCCCACCCTTCAGAAGAAGGCAGTAGACAGGACACGCTCTAGTTACTAACAGCCCACAGTCCTAGCACTCTTCTCACGTCTCCCACCAAACTCCTTCCTGACAGGCCCGAGAGAACCTTCCACTCCTCCTCAGGCAGAGACGGAAGATGTCAGACTCACGGGTCTGTGAGTCCAGAGTTGCAAACTAAAGCAGTCAACACTTCCCCTCCCCATGCCCAGCCTTTCCTTAACTTCTAGCTTAGTTTCTAGAACAGAGATTCAAACATGCATTCAGTTCAATTTGCATAAACAAACAGCTGTAACTTCTAGAGCAACTCAGGGCACATACAAAAGCTGCTCGAATGGCCAATCAGACTAGTCTGAGAGTTCCATGATTCTGATGGCTTACTAGGCACTCCATTTAGTGGCAAGTACCACAAAACTTTGATTTCAAATATGCTAACAGCTCCTGTCTGTCCAGCAAAAAGACAATCAAAAATCACAATTTAAAATCACTACACCAGAGCCGGGAATGGTGGCGCACACCTTTAATCGCAGCACTCAGGAGGCTGGGGCAGGAGGATCATTGTGAGTTAGAGACCAGCCTGGGCTACAAAGTGAGGTTCAAGGCCAGCCTAAACTGCATAGTGAGACACTGTCTCAAAAAAAAGGGCCAAAGATTTAACTCAAGTGGCTTAAGCACCTGGCAGGCGCGAGGTTGTGAGTTTGATCCCTGGTACCAAAAAAAATAGTACAATAAAATAAAATAAAACCACTACACCAGACCAGACGTAGTAGAATGCAACTGTAACCCCATACTCAGGAAGCTGAGGCAGGAAGATCACTGTAAGTGCGAGACCAGTCTGGGTTACACAGTGAGTAAAAGGCATGCAGTCTTAAAACTACATAGCCCATGTGCCTGCCTGCCTGCCTGAATGAGGTTGAGTGTGATCCCTGGTACCAAAAAAAAAAAAAGCAAAAACTGGGGGCCAATATTTAGCTCAGTGGCATAACTGCCTGCCTGGGAAGCATGAGGTTGTCAGTTTGAGCTCCAGTACTAAAAAAAAAAAAAAAAAATCAAATATTTTTCAGCATGACAAACTTTGGTGTATTTATTTTTTTTTTTTTTTTTTTGTGGCACTGGGGATCAAACTCACAACCTAGCACCTGCCAGACAGGCACTTAAGTCACTGAACCAAACTCCCGGCCCTAGTTTTTTGAGGCAGGGTCACAGTAAGTAGCTCAGGCCAGCCTTGAGCTAGTGGTGTACCCAAGCCAGCCTCGAACTCACAACACTCCTCCTACTTCAGTCTCCCAAGTGCTGGGATTAAAGGCGTACACCACCACACCGGGCTAATATTTGATTTTAAAACTTACATTTTTAAAATTTTTTTCTTTTCCACGTTTTTTACAAAAGGTCAACAGCTTATGTGTTTCAGTATTTAAAAAAAAAAAAAACTCAGAAATCTATTCTTTTAGCATAAAACAAACCAACACCATAGAAAAGAGAACATTTTCTTAATGATGCAGGATCTCTGCTCTGCATCATTAAAGCCAGGACACACACAAACCTGTCCAATCCAAGAACCACCAAATGAATGGGGCACAGTGGGGCACACCTCTAATCCCAGCACTTGGGAGGCTGAGGCAGGAGGATCAGCTGGAGTTAAGGCCACCGTGGGCTAGACAGTGACTTCAAGGCCAGTCTGAACTACAAAAGTAAGACCCTGTCTCAAAAGCAAAGCAAACAAAAAAGAATAAAACCAAGAACCACCAAATGGAAAACTACAGCGTTACCAGTGTGTAACTACCAGAGTAAGTTTCTGAAGCACTTTCCATTGTCTCTTTCAGGTATTTTACGGGAATGTTATATTTGAAGAATTTGACTGGACACTTAACAAAACCAACAAAAACCAAAAAGATTTACCAAAAGTTACTTTTTTACAGAAAATGGTAACATTCTGCAAATCCTTAGCAATGTTTCCACATTAGTAAGTGCAAAAGAGAAATTACAATAGAAAGCTATAATATAAATTGTAAAGTCTCAACAGTAACATTTAAGCTGCTTGAAACACTGAAACCCCTACATTGAGTGCCCTAGGACCCCCCTTTAATAATGCCTCTTGATCAAAAACTACAGTGAATCTTTTTTAAATGACTACAGTAAAAGATGCACTGCCATTAATTTCCCTCAAAATAATCCCCCCTCTTCAACTCTTTGAACACATTTATCCCCTCCTTCCTTCTACTTTCTGAAGCAGTTTTGGAAGTCCTCTTTCATAAGCATCTATAGTTGTACCATTCTGACTGCCTTTATGTCCAAAATCCATTGAAAATGTTTACCTTTTGTGGTCATTTTGACTTTGGAGAAGAGTCAGAAATCACATGGGACCAGTTCCAGTGAATAAGGTAGATGAGGACACACTGACGTTTTTAAGCCTGCCTTTGTGCTGGAGGGCCTTGGCAGCAGCATTCACTGTGCTTCTGATTACACCTCACACAAGCATTCAAAAGAAGGACTTTCAGAACTGCTTCGCAAAAAGGCAAGAACAGTGAAATAAGGCTGTCTGAAACAAGTAGTATTTTGAGGGGGATTAATGGTAATACGTATTTTACTATAATAAATGTTTTAAAAAATTTAAACATTCGCCATGCATTTCAATCACATCTCATATACAAGTATCTTAAGTAGTTGTTAGCAGGGTCTGATAGCCTACATCTATAACGCCAGCACTCAGGAGACTGAGACAGATGGATCGCCACAAGTTCAAGGCTGGCCTGGGCTACACAGTAATGCTAGCCTGAACTCCACAGTGAGACCCTGTCTAGGAAAGAAGGAAAGAAGGTAAGGGAGGAAGGGGAAGGGAGGAAGAAAAAAAAGAGGGAGGGAGGGAGGGAGCAGCCTTTCAAAGATCCCAGAGGACAAATGTGGTTTCTACATAAGGTTATGAACATAAACACTTCATGAAAGTACAGTAAGGGGAAGCACACTAACCTACTATAGTTCAAACATCCCTACTCCAAAAATTTGAAATTCTAGATCACTGCAGATCAGTTTTCAGATTAAGGATGCTCAAACAGTCACAAAAATACCCTAAAATCTAAGATCTTTAAATTCTAAATTCTGAAACACTTTTAGTCCTAAACATTTCAGAAAAAAGATACTCTAACTGTGCTACCTTATCAAAAAGGTCTTTTCAGCCAGGCGTGGTGGTGCACGCCTTTAATCCCAGCACTTGGGAGGCTGAGGTAGGTGGAGCGTTGTGAGTTCGAGGCCCGCTTGGGCTACAACGTGAGCGTGAGGCCCGCCTGAGCTACACAGTGCGAACCTGCTTCAAAAAACTAGGGCCGGGAGTTTGGCTCAGTGGCTTAACCTGCCTGTCTGGCAGGTGCGAGGTTGTGAGTTCAATCCCTGGTGCCGCAAAAAAAAAAAAAAAAGGTCTTTTCTGAAAGAATCCAGAAAAGGCCAGGCTTGGTGACACAAACCCATAATATCAGTACTCTGGTAGACTGAGACAGGAGGATCTTACATTCAAACCTAGCCCAGGTAATTCACAGAGACGCTACCTCAAAATAAGATTTTAAAAAGGGCTGGAAGGCCAAAGTATGATGGCACATGCCTGTGAAGGCCAGTACTAGACAGACTGAGGCAGGAGGATTGCTGCAGGCCACCCTGGACTACACAGTGAGTTCAAGGCTAGCCTGGACTACAGAGTGAGAAGCTATCTCAAAAACAACAAGTAATAATTTAAGAGTAGATTAATAAAGGGTTGGGAATGTAATTCAGTGCAAAGTCCCTGGGTTCAATTCCCAGCACTGTGCCCTCACCTCCGCCAAGTAAGAGTCCAGAAAATATTTCTACTCTTGAGTTTCCCAAATCATCTACACTGAGGTTTCTCAATGTGTAAAAGAAAGGTTGGTCCAAAAATGTACCTGCTTTATACAGATGTGAATTTGCACTAAAAAGCACTCAATAAATTTAGAAATTAAACAATAACATCACCAAAGTTCTAATCTCCCTTCCTGAAGAATCCATTTTGTTACAGATGCAAATGGTTGAAGTAATATTCACAAGACATGAGTAACTTTTGAGGCTCATTGGCCTAAACCTAAATAGTCCAATTAATTTAATTTCAACTACTGACTTTCATGTTTTTCAGGGTTGGATGTGTTTTTTAAAAGTAACTCCCCATTCAACAGGATGGGCATGTATACATGTGTGCATTTTAGTGAGACCTAATATTTAAGTCTAAAGATTTAAGTCTAAAAATCTCTAAAACTAAGACATCAGTGCTAATGATTCTAATCCACCCCTTGATCACTCCTTAAACACAAATACATTTTCTCATTTTGCTTTTCCCTTCATCTGGAGGGGGGTTTTCCTATTTACCTCTATCTTCCTGAGTAAAGAATCATATCCATGCTTCAAAGTTCACCCTAAATACCCTCTCCTACACAGAAATCTTTTCATTCACTTAAGACACAAGTCAGACATGGTGAATCTGAACTTTTTTTAACATCTTAGTCATATTCAGTTGCTTCTTCTAACATGCCTAGCACACTGCCACCAGCCAACTGATTATACACGTACATATGTACTTGTAATGAATGAGAAAGCTTGACTGAGAATTCAGTTCATGTATTTTATTGTAAAATCTAAGAGAAGGCACCAGGAATAAAGATTAAAAGGATGTGCTATCTTAGACTAAGGAGTCTTCTCCAACCTGAAGGGCAGACTGATCTAAGCAATAAATACCAAAAACTTATTGATGAAAGCTTATCTGATGAATCAGAACACTGAGGGGAGTCTGAATGGCACATGTGTGATTTATAAATAGAAGGAGTAGTACAAATGAGGTGAGGACAGAAAAGAGAAAAAGCACAGCTATGGCATAAGAAGTCTGAATTTGATCAGCAATTAAACAGTAACTTTTTGAGACAGGGTCTCATTATGTAGTTTGGACTGGCCTTGAACTCTCTACATAATCCAGCTGGCCTCAAACTTACAGGCATGTGAACCATGTCCAGCAAGCAATGACTCTTTGGATCAAAAATGCCAGTGAAAAAGTTTTTATATATGGAAACTACTTCACTCATAAACATTCACACATATGAATGAAACAAGCTCCACAGAAAAGAACTATCCTTATCACGAGTAATACTCTAGTATTTTCCATTGCTTCTTTTTTCTTTCTTATTTGTTTTTTTGTTTTTGGTACCAGGGATCGAACTCACAACCTCATACCTGCCACGCAGGCGCTTATGCCACTGAGCTAAATCCCTGGCCCTATAATTGAGATAGGGTGTCAGTATGCAGTTCAGGCTGGCCTTGAACTCACTTTGCAGCCCAGGCTGGTCTCAAACTCACAACAATCCTGCTGCCTCAGCCTCCCGAGTGCTGACATTACAGGCCTGCGCCACCACGCCCAGTTCATTGTTTCTTTTTTTAATGCTGTCACAACCTACTAAATTTCACAATCTACCAGTAGATCAAAACCTACTTCTCAAAAATACTGACTTATAGACACTGAAAACTATGTCCAAGTTTTAAATGTCACTCTGAAAGTATTTTTCTTATGTATTCCTTGACCTATCTTACTGCCACTAAATCTAGCATATGGTTAAGTGAAAAAACTGTACATTACACAAAAAATTACAAGCAATAATTATATTGAACTGAATTCCAGAGCCAGGTGTGGTGGCCCATACCTGTAATCCCAGCACTCAGGAGGCAGAGGCAGGAGGATCGCTGCAAGTTCAAGGTCAGCCTGGGCTGCATAGTGAGTCAAGGCCAGCCTTGGCTACATAATGAGACCCTGTCTAAAAAAACCAAAAACAAGCCGAGCGTGGTGGCACACGTCTTTAATCCCAGCACTCGGGAGGCTGAGGTAGGTGGAGCGTTGTGAGTTCAAGGCCAGCTTGGGCTACAACAAGAGTGCAAGGCCGATCTGAGCTACATAGTGCGACCCTGCCTCAAAAAACGCTAGGGCTGGGAGTTTGGCTCAGTGGCTTAAATGCCTGTCTGGCAGGCGCGAGGTTGTGAGTTCGATCCCGGGTGCCACAAAAAAATAAAATAAAATAATTTTTTAAAAATTTTAAAAACCAAAAACAAATTCTAATACATAAGAATTTCTATTTCTGCCAATCAGATCTAATCTGCAACCTTTACCTTCTTTTGAAGTTTAAAACTTGAGACCTCCAAACAGTACAGGAAACACCTAAACTGTGCTACACCTCTAAGAGATAGAAATAGGGATACTCAGCTCAGACTGTTTCTAGAAATGCCCTTAATGGTACCCTGCTGGCCCTCTCTAATGTCTGAAATGCCATATGCTTCATTCCACAAGTACTAAGCTGTCTGGGATCATGTTAACTGTAATCACAGCAAAGCATCCAACAGCAGATAAGGATAAGGCCCATTCTTCCAGGGATGTAGAGCCAGTAGAGAAAGAAAGCACAAAAGTCAGAGACCCTTAAGAGAGCAATGAAACAGGACCAGTTCCTAAGTGACTCGGTCACCTATTCTGTAACTCTGACCTATCATTTAACATCTGAGACTGTCAGGGCTGGGAGTTTGGCTCAGTGGTTTAAGTGCCTGTCTGGCAGGCGTAAGGTTGTGAGTTCAATCCCGTGTGCCACCAAAAAAAAAAAAAAAAATCTGAGATTACTCATTTAAATCTGAGAAACTCTAAAACAATCGTTGCACAAATGCAAAGTATTATAATCACATAACTAGGATAAAGTGACAATCTAATTTTTCTGAACACTTACATTAACACATAAGCCAAGAAAATCAACGCAAATTTTTCTCTATTGACAAAAGTGTATCACAAGCCAGGCATGGTAGCACACACCTGTAATCCCAGCACTCGGGAGACTGAGACAGGAGGATCATTTTGAGTTCAAGATCAGCCTGGGCTACAACGTGAGCTCAAGGCCAGCCTGAACTGCACAGTGAGATCATCTCAAAACTCCCCCCAACCAAAAAAAGTGTATCATCACACATTCTGCTTGTCCTTAGTTGGTAAAATATCAATTACTAAACTCAATGCAATTATTAATTCATTTACATTAGTGAATAGAAAATTAAATGAGCCCAGACATAACACTCACTGATTCATTTACTACTAACAATCAGTGTTGACTGGGTACTTATCAGGTACCAGGCATTACTACGCCAGATACATACACTGCCTCACTTCATTCTGAGAACCTTAAAAGGTGGGTGCCATCTAGTCAAGCATGGTGGCACATACCTCAGCACTCAGGAGGTTGAGGCACAAATGTGCCTGAACTAGAGTGAGATCTTGTCTCCAAAACAAAAGGGCAATAATTTTAGGGCATTTCATAGTTATATGGCTGAAAGGGATGCACACAGATAAAAAGAAACTGAAACCTACCAAAACTTCACATGGGGGGTGCTGAGAGAGACTGCTAACTAAGCACAGGCTCTGCCGCTGCACTACACTCCCAGCACACTACACTCTTAGAGTCCAACTCTTCATACTTCAATGACGCCTCCCCCCAAACTAAAACAACGTAATATGACAACAAAAATTTGATTTCAGTCCTGGTTATTAAACCAAATCCAGTTATTTGTCTACTGTACTGTGGTATATATAATTATCCAGTTATTTGACTACTGTACTGTGGTATATATAATTCAAAACTTTGACTTTTAATTTAATACTAGGAAAAAGTCTCATTTCTAGGCACACAATGTGATTTGAAATCAATGTAGCCATGGATATAGCTCAGCAACTAAGTGCCTGCCTGGAAATCAACAGCAAAGCAAGGGACAAATTTAGGCCAACTTAACACTATGTGTTACAGACAGCCAAGAACTGAGTCTTAAAGACCTGAGTTCTACCCCTGGTTCCACTTTTCCCTTTTTTTTTTTTTTTTTTTTTTTGGTACGGGGAATCAAACTCAGGATCTTGGGCTTGCCAAGCAGGCACTTATGCTGCCAAGTTATATCCCTGGCCCCTGCTTTTGGCTTTTATGACAAGCTGCTTGTTTTAAATATCCTGGAGTACTATCTATGCAAATATAAAATACTAGTAACAATAATACTTAACACTCCAAGTACTTACACACCAAGAACTATTCTAAGTGCTTTCTGTATCATGAAATGTATTACCCTTCACAACTACTCTATGAAGTAGGTGCTGCTACCCTCATTTTATAAAAGGAAACTTAACTGCACAATTACTGCTAGAAAGCAGAGGATACATAGAATCGAGCATAGCCTAACAGTCTGGATATAGTTTGAATTAGCCTACCTAACCATCGTTCCATATTTCTCTCACCATTAGTATTACTATCGCTTTACCAGAATGTCAAGTTACATAAAAAGTAACTTCGAAATGGAAAAATAGATGTTGGGCGCAGTGGTGCATGCCTATCATCTCAGTTCTCGGGAGGATCACTGCAAACTGGAGGCCACCCTGGACTACATAGCAAGTTCAAGGCCAGCCTGAACTACATAGCAGAGACCCTGACTCAAAACAAACAAAATCAATAAATAAAATAGAAAAATACGCAGTGTATAATTCTAATAATGACAATTATGGCCTTTCTTTTTACAATTATGAGCCCTGATAAACGTTATTAGTTAGCAGGAGAAACTATGAAAATGTAGCTAAAAATGTGAAAAGTATCTACACAAACACAACGTATAGCAAGTCAGATGTATCCCCACTTCCAACTTAAAAATTTCCTCTGGTAGTCAGATTAAGATCGACCATAAATACAAGTTTTTAAAGTTTTACACAGTTATAGCAAAATGTCACACACTTTAGAACCTGATTCTTCCAAATCAAACTGAAGTGAACTCAATCAGTTTGGCTACTTAATAACCGCTGCAACCACGTGCGTTTGAATTTGAGCAGATACAATCTAGTGACTCAAAAGTGAATGGCATCTACCTCAAAGTGCAAAGGCTTCCTTAACTCGGCAGTTTCTCACCTAAGGGAAACTCCACCTGAACTTTCATCACAAATTCATTAAGTTAGGCTACTACTTCACGTCCATATCCTAATTGCAGAATTCAATATGGGAGAAGAGAGTGCTGAAAAAGAACCGCAACGAAAGTTAAAAAAAAAAATGAAAAAGAATGACTCACAAGACAGAGAATGAGAAAGAGCCTGCCTAAAAAAGCCAAGTTTCTAAGCTCGGAGAGTCCCATTACCTGAACGCGAGGAACACATGTTGAGCCGGCACCCCGCAGGGAAAGGTCCCAGAAGCAAGAAGACTAATGCATTCCAATTGACGAAAGCAAACCCAATACGCTGGGTCAGGGATGAGGAAGACACTATAGTACCATGATGGGACTCCGTCAAAAGCCAGGGCTCGGATGAGCGCACGCCGCCGAGCGAGGCCTGGCAGCAGGAAGCCATCCCTGGGGGGACAGGGGGGCTCGGCGAAAATGGCGGCCCAGTGGCAGTGGGGCAAAAACCGCATGGAGCCGGCCGGATCACGCCGCGCCCTCTCACTACCCTCCGGCCAGACTGGCACGCGGGGCGGCGGCGTGGGCCCAGTGCGCGCGGCCGCCACGCTCCACACCTAGCCCCGGGCCGCCAAAGGCCACGCGCGGTGCTGAGACACGCGCCGCCCATCCGCAGGTCGCTAAAGCTGGACCCGGGAGGGCACCCGCTCCCCCCACCATCCCGCTAACACTACCTTGGCCTGCAGCCGCGGCGGCGCCCAGGCCAGGCAGGTGCAGGTACCGCTGAGGTGCGCGGAAGGCACGTACTCCTGGTGCAGCCGGTTACTGGCTGTCTCCCACACTCGCAGGTGACCGTCGGCAGAGGCTAAAGCGAAGTAGGCCTGGCTCTCTGGAGAGAAGGCGCAAGGGACCCCTGCCGGGGCCAGGGGGTCGCAGCTACCGCCGCCACCCGCCGCCATTGCTGCTCCGACTCCGCGGCAGCCACGTGTTCGCCGGTGCGCAGGCGCACACGCGCGGGGCGGGGCCAGGAGGGAGGAAGTGGGGCGGAGGGAGCACGAGAGTCCAGGGAGTGGTTCGTCACGACGCACGCTGGCGCTGGGGGAGTCCACCCTTTGGACGGTGGCCGGGTGGGACCAGTGGTTTTCTTGTGAGAAGGCAGAGGGCAAGCGGAAGGAGGTGACGGTAGACTGCAGAGAAAGGCCCTTTACCCGCTTCGCCACCCCGGTATCAGGGCTTGACCCTAGGGATCCATCCCCCGCCGTTTTTATTTATTTATTTATTTTTTTTTTTGAGCCGTGTCTTGCTAAATTACCCGGCCTGGGCTCGAATTTGCCTCCGCCTCCGAGGGTGCTGGGATTACAAATAGGTTTGCGCCACCACGCCTAGCTTCGTTGTTTTCAAAAAGAATTGTTTTATGAAATGGTTAAACGAGATATTTAAGAGAGATATTTACTTAACGCTCAATGATAGTAGCAACTGTTGCCGTTTTTCCCTTTTAACTTTTAAACTGTAATGTACACAACACACACGGTAATAATGTATTCAGACTTGATGGTATGAAAGTAATGAAAGCAGCGTCTGTTCTCTTATTGCGGCAAGAATCATCCCATTTGGTACATCAAATAGGTATTTTTAAACATCTCCTTAATTTTCCACCCAATTAGTAATTCTAATTCGAAACATGCTAAGTGGCACGTCC
>RJWM01045630.1:0-13002 GCA_004363535.1 Dasyprocta punctata | reverse complement strand
AGGCTGAGGTAGGTGGAGCGTTGTGAGTTCGAGGCCGGCTTGGGCTACAACGCGAGCGCAAGGCCGGCCTGAGCTACATAGTGCGACCCTGCCTCAAAAAATCAGGGCCGGGAGTTTGGCTCAGTGCCTTAAGCGCCTGCCCTGGCAGGCGCGAGGTTGTGAGTTCAATCCCTGGTGCCGCAAAAAAAAAAAAAAAAACAAAAATATGTACTCAATATGAAGAGTGTGGGTTTTTATACTTTATGTGGTTTTGTATGGTTTTCCAGAAAGTCTACAATTATATTATCTCCAAAAAAACCCAAGCAATAAATCATTTCTATGGGCCTTCTGTGCAGTGGACTCATAGATGTATTTGTCTGAAAATAAATGTGTAGTACATCACAAGAGTCTGCAGAATGAGGCAGAATCAGTTAGTTAGGGAACTATCTAATGTGTGGAGAGTAAGACTATGAACACAAGCCAGCTGATCCAAGAATCCAGATCAGGGACTGGAAAACTTCTCCTGTACAGGGCCAATAGTACATGTTTTATGGTTTAGACTTTGCAGGACAGAGTCTCTGTCAGGACCACTCACCTCTGCTCTGGGAATACAGATACCATGTAAAGGAATAAATATGGCTGAGCTCCAATCCAACTTCACTTATGAATAATGGAATCTGACTTCCATATAATTTTCACATACCATGAAATTTATTCTTTTGATAAATACAAAACCATATAAAGTGTGAAAACCATTCTTTGCTCACAAGTTACACAAGAGCAGGGGGTGGGCTTTTGTCTATAGGCCGCGGTTTGCCAGCTGCTGATTGGATGGGTGGGCTGAACTGAAAAAGACAGATATTATGCTAAACCTTCATTTCTTTAGAAAGTAATTAAAAGCTACAACTTCAGCAGCTCACAAACCAAATAAAATTAAAGACCAGGTTGTGGAAAGAAATGAACTGATTTTCAAAAAGTAAAAAAAAAAAAAAAATTAACTTCAGTATCCACGACAATTGCAGATGAAAACAAAAGAAATGACACTAAAATTGGTTATTTTTTTACATTAGGTATAAATTCTATATATAAATTTGATACTATACCAAATTATATTTCTCATATTTCTGAGTTAATTTCCTTTTAACTCTTTTCAATGTCTTTATTATAAAATTGCTACTTATGATACTGAATCTTGTTCAAGTTCTGTTTCATTTATTCTTACATCAATATTTAATATCCTGTTTACCAGTTCTAATCAGTACTTTCAACAGAAATTGCTGATGTGCTAGCAAATCATAATAGATACGATAGGTACAATTCCCCAGAGAGCTTATTTTGTTAAGTTTTATTGTTAGAATATTTACGATGATGGATGAAACATGTCTCAATCTCACAAACATCAGTGTGCTCAGTTTTACTAGTATGTAACTTTACCAAGAAGGCGTGTCTAAAACTGATAAAACAGAAAAGCCTCTCTCTCTGTCTTTTACTTAAGAATGCAGCAGAAATGTTTGCTGAGGTAGTCCAATGTATCTTAATTTTTTCCCTCATTTTTATGACTGTATGGTCACAGGATACTATTCGAGGGGGTAATAAAGGAGTTCCTGCTGGGAGTAAGTACTCCTGAAGTTTCCATGCAGGCAAACAGGCTGTAACCTTCTTTGACACTGTCCACGTACTGCATGTATGCATGTATGCATGTATTTGTGGCTTTGTGCCTGAGGACTATATGACCTCATGCGTGCTAGGCAAAAGCTCTACCACTGACTGACTACACTCTCAGTTCCAAGTAAAACACTAATTATTACTCACATGTTTCAGAGTTAATTTTTTTTGGCTCCTAAAGTCTTTTAAGGGAATATATACTAACACTGTGCGGTGTTATGGCTTGTGTCTAGATGTCCCCCAAAAGCCTCATGCAGTCATAGGTGGGATGGCTGGATCTAGAGTGCAATGCTGGGACTGATTCACGGTGCAATGCTAGGCTCAAGGGGACCAGGATTAAGGGTGTGAGAGCTACTCCTCCGAAGTAGCTTAGATAAGATATAAAGGCTAGAAAGAACTGTAGCCAACCCTCACTGCTTTGCCACATTCTGCTTGATATTAACTGTTTGTCTTCTGTGATACCTCTCTGCCATGCCACCCCGCCTGGAAGCCAGCCGATTATGGATTGAAACTGAGTACAAACTGAGCTAAAAAAACCTTACCCCATTTAACTTTGGGTGTTGGGTATTTTATTTCACCCATGAGAGAAAAGTAACTAAGATAGCCAGGGCTCTAGATTTGGAGACATTTGAGTAAAGGTTATCTGTTCCAAATGACCATATAAAAGAAAGCTAGGTTATGTACCATTTTGTAACAATTAAAAATTCTAAGTTTTTTTTCTAGTTATGCTAAAATCTAGATTTTGATTTGTTTTTACCTTTAAGTTATCTAAAAGAGAAATAAAACCATCCTATAATTGAAAATCAGTATTCTCAAGGTGTCCAGAGAAAGGTCTGTCCTTTGTTTGTCCCTAAGATCAAAATCTTGGTGATATATCTGTATAACATCTGAAGAAATCATATAAAAGAAATTCTTACATTAGTCATGTTATGTTTATTAATTTCCTGTCACTCCTGGAAACATATAAGATGTGCTTTCTGAAGTACATTTCCAACATGCAAATTTAATTTCCCAAGTACCAATTTAATTTCATCGGATTACCAAATCCTAAAAGAAATTTCTTTTCTCCTTCCCAAATAACTACCAGTATTTCATGTTCCAGTTTCCTGAAAGTAACCTTTATTCCTGGCACTCTGACTCAAAGACGCAACTCACTTTTTCTTCTGTTTGTTTCTCACTTTAGAAAAGCTGTTTAATTTCTGCATGTAACTTTCTAGAAGTCTTTTAAGGGCCTCTTTCACTCACATCACCTGTTGCAACACCCTCTTTTAGCATGCATGGTGGTGCACAATAAATTACATGATGCAAGTTGGCAGAAGTAAGGCTCAAGCTTCATGGCCAATAATTACCATACTTATACACTTCCAAGTTAACATTTGATAAAAACCTTGAGTATAATTATTTCACTTGTTATTAGATTGAACTAATTTGAAACATTTCTTTCATCTTTTTTGTTGTTGTTCTTTTTAAGAAGAATGACTCATTTTTCTATTTCTCTAGGACCTTCCATGGGGCTTTTGCATTGATTCGAGGACATCTACATAAGGAAGTACTACATCTTTTTCCTCATACTTTCCTCATATTTCTTGTATTCACTCAACTTAAATAGCGAGGTATCTAAATGGTATCCAAATCAAGGAGATAGGAAAGACCACTGTTCAATATGTAAAGTTTCTCATGACATTTTAAATCAAACATAAGCTTTTTAAAGTTATAAATACCATGAAAACTATTTCAGTTCACTCTCACCAGCTATGACCCCATGACCTCTCTGTGTTCACATCCCAAGCTCCCATGTCTCACCTCCTCCTAGCTGGGGAGCTGTGGCAGAGTGGCTCACGTGTGCTGCTGCTTGCCCTATAGAACCATTTCCTTGGGCACTGCTGCCAGCTCCCCACTGGCTGGAGAGTATCTATTTTAAAATCTTTATAGTTTTTCTTCCAATTACTAGAATGGTTTCATTACTAATGTATTTGCTGCCATTTATTTTCCATTTTTCTCCCAGGTTCTCATTCACTATACATACAGTGGAGTTGCAAAATTTCTGCTGGTTCAACTACTGAGGATACTGAGTATTTGAAATACATCATAAGAATTATTTTGTGTATAATTAAGGCTGCCTTAAGATTCTGAAGGAGCATCTAGAAGTTTTCTTATCTATTCAAGAAGGTGATAAGGGGGGCTTCAATGTATCATGAACATATCTAAGCCAAAGCAGTTACCACATCAGTCATGGGATAGCTTGCTGTAGATATCTATGACCGCCAAACTATTCCTTCTTCTTTTTTAAAAAATAAATTTTTCTCATTAAAATATGCAAATACTCATTATACATAATGTGGAAAAATATGGGAAAATTGAAAGAAAAACAGTTGTTGGGATCCTACTTTGTATACTATTTATATCTTGAGCTTAACAAAACATTATGAAAATTTTTTTAAGCTGTGTACATCCTTTATGTCCATTATGGGCCATAATATTTCACTGAATTTCTAAAACTGGTTGTGATATTTTTTCTATTATAAATACAACAGCAATCAATATTTTCATGGGAAAAGGAAGCACAGCAGGTTCAGCGGAGCTCAAAGGAGACATCACAGTTGTAAGTCAGCATTCTCTGGCTTCAAGCAAGCCCTGGGCTGAAGCAACCTTTATGGAATCTCTTTCAATGTGCTTGTCATGCAAGCCCATTGCTTCCTGCCTGTGCAGTGGTTCTCGAGTCAAGACCTGAGTTAGTATTAATATGAACAGAATGCAGATCCAATCAGAGAGGGTGGGGAAAAGAAACAGAGAGATGTTAACTTTCTCTTCCTATTAGAAAGATTACAATGTAAGTGCTCTTACCTTGGGAGAAGGATCTTTTAAGGTAAGTGTAATTAAGGACAGAGACTGTGGGCTTCCAAGTTCCGGTGTGTCAGGAACAAAGGCTGACCAGTAGCCATAAAGAACTTTTTTTTCTATTGACTTTATTGTAGAAAGGAAACAAGCTAGTGCTCCTTGGCGAACTTTGGCTTGGTATGACCTTTTACAAAATAAGAAAAAAAAAAGTTTTCAGCAGTTTTTAAAAAAATGTAGGGCTGGGGGTATATCTCAGTGGTAGAGTGCTTGCCTAGCATGCACAAGGCCCTGAGTTCAGTCCCCAGTACCACCAAAAAGAGAAAAAAAAAAAAAAAAAGCAAACATAAAATGCTTACTCTTGCAAATTCAAATGATACATTGAGAAATTAAGCTTTCTGAATAATCCCTAAAGATGTTAATGTGGTATTAAAATATTTTTTAAAAATATGATCAAAACGTATTAAGGCAATTTGCTTAATACAACAAGGTATTAAGGCTGACCAAAAGCACGACTAGAGAGAGAATAACAGGGTAATATTTTGATGTTAGGAAATTAGTGTTAGATACTAAACAATGTGGAGTCTCCAACCATTCATTTAACAAATAACCCTGTGCCAGGCATTATGCTGAGGCAGTCATAAACAAAGTCTCTGCCCTTGACAAAGTTGTTAGTGGCAGTGATAAAACTAATAGGTAACTGTAACACATTGTGAATAACACCAGGGCAGAGTGAAGTCAAAGGGTCACAGAGAAAGGTACCTAATCAGAACTGGGAGAGGAAGAATGGAAAAAGTTTCGCAGAGAATATGCTCTCTTACCTCTTATCAAAGATGAATAGTGGTTAACAAGACAAACATGCACAAAAAAAAAAAGTGACGGAAACACTATTCAAGGGACAGCAATAATCTGGACAAAGGCAGATCAAAAGAGCAAGGCGCATTCAGAGTAACACAAAGCCTCATTAAAATGAGAATCTTCAAGTTCAATGACATGCAACGGTCATGTTTTTAAGTAAAGATAAACTCACATGCAACTTAAAATACAAGGTATAAAAATACAACAAAATACTACTACCTCACTTTACCCTGCATGCTTCCTTCTGCATCAGAATAGTCCGATTCACTACTGCTAACTCTTTTCCAACCAGAAGGCCTGAAAGGGGAGGAGACTTGGGCTTTTCCAGAAGTTCCACTCTCATTTCTAGGTAAACTCTGGACACCCACAGAGGGGGGACACCGGACGTGTCCTTCACACATGTTCACGCTGCCTGTGCCAGTGACTACAGCTGCTTCTGCTTCACCACTGGATTCTTCTTCTTCCTCCTCCTCTCCTTGCTGGATTTTCTTTGGTTTAACCTTGGATTTTTTCTTTTTATTCTGATTTTAGGAGCAAATGAAGATATATAGATATATATATAATAGATATTGATAGCTATTTCAAAATAGTTTTCAACTTAATCACTGGTACTACACCTCATTTGAAGGTAACTAAATATGCTTCCAACATATAATTTGAAGAAAGGAGAAAAGAAAAAAATAGCATTTACTCAATAGCCTTTCTATCAGGCATAATGCTAAGTGTTTACATACATCATCCTGGACTGGAAGGAATAAGACATGAAGTCTATTGGGCAGTCTATTGGACAGACCGGGTTTAAATTCTACCTCTGTGATTCTATGACTTAGGGCAAATCATGTAGTCTCTCTGGGCTTGACCTTCCTCATGTGTAAGTATGAGGCTAATACCACCTACCTTGCACAGATGTAGTGAAATCATTCAGCTGTCTGGACTAGGACTCCACAAGAGAATCAAAGCCTATGGAAAACAACTTGAGTATCTATTTTCTCAATTTTCCCAATTAAGATACATAGCAATACTCTAGATGCATGCACACAGAACTGTAATCCATTACATATAATGCATGTCTTTGGGCCCTGAGGCTACATCAGAATAGGTATTAAGTAAAGGCCAGTTTCTTTCTTTTCCCCTACATCCTTCTGATATTCAAGTATCTCTGGAATCTGTGCCTTCCTTTGTATGCTCAAAGCCCCTCACCTTGAGGATGAAGGCTTTCATCTCTTCTACCTTGGACTATTTACTGAGGATCAGACTAATTCTCTTTTTCAGTGCTTGCTACCACTGTAGCTTTCTAAAGACGCAAATCTGATCACATCATTCTGCTATGAAAGAATTTCTAATTTTAAGCATTTTTAACCGGGTATTAAATTCCTGGATAGTAAATTTATACATCTACACGAACTCATCTGTAGGTGCCAGATTCTCTAACCAAAACATGAGGGAGATGGTAGCTATCTGAAAGACTGGGGAATCTGGTGAACGTGAAGCGTATGGACAGAGTGAGCTGACTGATAGGTGAGTTTTTACTAATCTTCAGAGGTGCTGCTAAATTATGGCCCTAAGGCCAAATTCAGCCCAGCCCATAGCCTGTTTCTGTAAATAAAGTTTTAATGGAAGATAGCTATGCCCATGCATTTACAGGGTATCTATGACTGTTTTTGTACTATGATGACAGAGACCTAAGGTATTTACCAGGCACCCTTTCATAGAAAGAGTGAGTCAATTCTTGGTCTTAACCTTTTGGGAATGAGGATGCTTGGCTTTGGAGATAAAGCAAATGCTCATTTTTGTAGCTGTTACACTGCCCACACCTTTTGGAAGCACAAGATGCTTTAACTGGTATTTTCAACAGTCTTGGTAAATTTAAATTTACTACACTAAATACCCTAAATTGAGATCAAATTCGAGGTGAGTTTTTGGGACTGTAATGATGCCCCTGTAGCAAACATGCATAGCAAATTACTCAAAACAATCCATAACTTAAATCTAAGCAGACATAAATGTACCGCAGTTGGTCGAGAAGCACTCAATTCTGACTGCTGTGGTTTGACAGGTGGTCGCCCATCATACTGAGGAAGTGGAGTGGGGTAAAGCACTGTGGGCATCTCTATGTTTAGTCCAGGGAGTCCATGAAACATGGTTTTCTAATAATGAAGAATAAGGAAACATATACAAAACATTAAATCACAAAACTATTTACTGTTGTAACGCGTAAACCCCCTTGTTGCCTGGGTGTACCCCCCTGTCCTGCTCCTGTAAGGGTGTAATGCCTCGATACACACAAGTTGTACTTTCCCAAGCGCTGTGTGCCTGAGAGTACCCTCCCTTGTCCTGCCCTTGTAAAGACACGATGCCCTGATTAACACGAGTTGTACTTTCCCAAGCGCCGTGTTTCTGTTCTGTATTGCACCACTCCCCCGAAACCTAGCCAGGTGTAAACCCCCCCAACGAAACCGTCCCCAACCCCAGGTGTTTGCAGTTTTACTGCTTAAAAGTGGTTTGTTTCCTCAGCTCGGCACACAGTCTTCCCTATGCATATGGGGACGCTGCGTCGCCAGACCTGTGCTAATAAAGAGCTCTAATTTTTCCAATTGGCCTTTAAATTGAGAGTTTTTTGTTGGGATAGAGCATTGGTTACATCATTTACCATACCATGGATCACAATACAAATAGATGCATGTTTAAAAGGTATAAAAATGAGACAGAAAATAGATACCCTGAAGATTTAGGGCTTAAAAAAAGAGCTTAATCTCATTTAAGCTGGATCTGCTTTAGCCATATCCAAATAGGTCTGATTTTAGTGTATTTGTTCATTTAACTTAACCAATCATTTTAATGCAGTTATTTTATGTCTATAATTTTTAAAACTAATTCATCAGTTTTATTTTGTTATCTAGCTCCACATCTAGCTATCTGTCTCTATTTTATTAGTGATTAAGAGAATAGTATAGGAAAAAAAACCACATTTTAGTCAGGGTAAAGTTAGACTGTCAGATATGGCACTGACCTGAGGCCAGTAAAAAGCTTCTTTCTACTTCTTAGCTGAACTCAAGACAGCTGGGTCTCCAGAGAGGTAACTTGACATTTCCACTGTCAGGCTACTCTCACTAGCTTCAAGTTAGTGAGAGTAGACTGATGACAAGCCTCTTTATGGGCTGCCTACCACAGGGAGGAGCCTGTTAAGGAGAAGCCCTGGCTCTTCTTTCAAATATAAACAGGTGACAGCAGGTTCAAAATAATCTATAACTGTGTCAGGCCTGGTGGTGCGCACATGTAATCCTAGCACTAGGGAGGCTGAGACAGGAGGATTGTTGCAAGTTCAAAACCGGTCTGGGCTACAAAGTCAGCTCAAGGGCAACCTGAACTGCACAGTGAGATCTTGTCTCAAAATACAAAAACACAAAAAAAACCCCAAAAAACAACAAAAAACCCCCCCACAAATCTATAATTAAATTACTTACAAATCCTGTCTCGCAACTTATTTCCTCCTAAGATTCAGATACTGTAATTTTAAAATTTTAATACATTTATTTAATCAAAGTTGTTGTCTATTTTTAACTATGTATGCATATGAACATTTTATTCTGTTTTCTTTAAAAAATTATACATGAACTTTTAATACACTAAAGTTAGCCTCAGAGCAGTGACGTAAACTGGTTCTCATGTCTGGAGCTTACACAGGAAAATTACTGATCATAAAGATAACTTGCCTTACCTTTAGCACAGCTAGAAGAGCTCCAAGTTCATCAGTCTGTGTCAGTTTCATTTTCCCACCGTTTAGAAGTGACTGTATGCCCTTTAATGCATTCTGTAACAACTAGTGGGAAAAAGAATCAAAAGTTAGAAGGCAGAATAAAATTTAGTTATTAAGAAATCAACTTTTTGGTACCACTTAGGATGGAAGAGAAAAAAAATCTCTAAATGATGAAAAACACTTTAGAAACATAGTCACATAGAAGAGCCAAAGATCCAGAGAATAGACCTGATAAACCACTTATCTATTTTCTGAAGAAAAGAGTACTCTTATTGACTGGCCTTATTGTACTTCTTATAAACCAGTATGTACAAGTGATGAGCAAGGACAGAGAGAGACAGAGACAGAGAGAGAGACAGAGAGGATGCAGAGATCAGAAATGAGAAAGCTGTGGGAACACATGATAAATGACAGACATAATTTCTAGAGGGCTATTTCAATCAAGATTGATTTCTTAGCTCAGTAATCTCATGTCTAGGTCTCTGTCTTTCAGAAATACTCCCCACAGAGGAGGATGTGAACTGTAGCTTTGTTTGAAATGGTGGAAAAATGAAAAAAAAAATCAATTTTCATTAAAAAAAATTTTTTTTGAGATAGGGTCTCACTGTGTAGTTGAGGGTGGCCTTGAACTCTGTAGCTCAGGCTGGCTTTGAAATTAAGGTGATTTTCCGGCCTTGGCCTCCCGAGTGCTGGGATTACAGGTGTGGACCACCACGCCTGGCCAATTTGCATGAGTTAAAACGATTATCACACTGATGATGCAACAAATCCTCTGCTACATGTGAAACTATCAATAATAATAATAGCACTTCATCAAACACTTTAAGTGCTTTATTTGATATAGTATTTCTCAAAAGAACCCTACAATGCAGACACATCCCCATTTCCAAAGGGAACATGGAGGCTCCAAGAAGGTAAATAATTGCACAAGGTCTCCCAGAAATCACAGAAAATGAGGTATACTAACAGGTATTAAAAAGATGTCCAAAAGACATTAAAAATCCAGAAAGCTGCAGAAAAGTGTATTAAATATGATTCCACTTAAAAATGATACATATCCCCATTTGTATAGGGAAAAAAAATCTGAGGGACCATGGAACAAATCATCTCCAAGAGTTGCATCTGAGCAGGGGACTAAAAGGCAACTTTACCATCTTGCATATGTAATGTTTTAAATGTGTCACTCTGAATTTAAAACATGTTAATAAATTGTCAAATATGTGTCAGATTAAAAAAAAAGAAAATTGTGTCGATATTGAAATCCACTTTCTACCTGTTCATCTTAAAGTTAGTTACCAGCTGGAAATTATATTATTTTTGTACTCGAGAGGAAAAAGAATAGTTTTCTTTTAAAATCTAGAATGGTAAAACAATCCCAAAGTAAAACAAAACAAATAAAAACAGTTTCTTGTAATTTAAACCTAAGAATTCAGTCTTCCTGGCTTATAAACATTCTACACATGTACAAACATCTCTAAACAAAACTAATATAGCAGCAAAATTAAACTCTTTGTTAATAAACTTCTGTTCCACTCTTGCTTCAAGACACACTGCAACATGCATAAGATCAGTGACAGTTCTACCTACCATACAAAATATTATATCATCCATATCAGATGATTTTGAAGATTGTAAAATGGTCAAGAAAGCTTTGAAGCAAATATTTTGATAGGGCTCCTCCAAATACGGCTGTCCCGGCACACTAGAACACAGAGAAAACAACTCAAAAGTCTCTTTTGAATTGGCACTTGCCAAAGAGTAAGAATTAAACACAATAGTATCACAGACTAATGAAGTTAAGAATATACCCTTGAATGCAACTGCATTATAGAAAACTGTGCACTTTGGCTAATTAGTTATTGCTGTGAGACACATACATGCTTGAATAAATACGAAGAAGTAAAAGTAGTTTCCATAGGAAAAGTTACAGAAGTTTGAAGTGGAAGAAGAATGCAGAAAAAGAAATCTTTCATATTTCTACTTTCCACCAGGGAAATACACAAACAGGTCCTATTGAGTTAGAATTGTATGACTGAACCTGACTTCTTAGCTACCAGATGACACTAAGCTATGTAGAGACAAGTTCAGGTTTGTGATGCTCACAACCAATTACATATAACAGGCTGATTCCATTCTCTTAAAAGAGAGGAATGTGGCCTTGGCAGATAAACCACAGCAGAGTTTAAATTCATATGAATATAGCCTTGTAAATGACTTAATATGACTAGAATTTATACCAATAGGAAACAAAAAACTTGACATTCAGTGCACATACACTTTTAGCATATATTTTTTCCTCTATTCCTTTACAAGCTTTCTTGAAAACAAATAATATAAGATAACCTTATTAAACGACATGAGAAATAGAACATGGGTTATTAGTTTTTAAGTTAGCTCTGGCTTCAGATAGATGGAACAATCTACAAAGAGCCTAGGAGAGGTTTTATCTTATTATTACTAGGAAACCTGATTGGATCACATACCTGAGACACAAGTTTGCCATACAATGCACTGCAGCTCTCCTGACTTCAGGGTCAGATTGAGCCAAGTCACTCATCTTCAGCAAGAGGCCAGTTTTACCGAGCAAGTCTGGGAGATACTAAAACAAAATAACAGTCAATGTTGGTCTAAGAAAAGCTTCTAGGAAAATAAGATTTTATTTTTTTCAACTAAAGGGACTAGCAGTTAGACAAATCTCTCAGATAAGTATGCAAAGATACACCAAAAAAATACGAATAAGGATCATTACTGGGCAGTTGCCGAAGCTCTTCAGTCTTGGCTGCATAGACGATGAACAACAATAATGACAATGACAACCACAATAAGAGTTATGGAGTATCAAGCACTTTACAAGTATTGTCCTACCATGTCCTCAGAGCACCTATTTTACACATGAGGAAACATGTCTCTCAGGAATTCTGAGGATAGCTCGAAGTCACACATCCAATTAGTAGCAGGACAGATTCCTTAACATAGGTCTCAGGACTCCTGAGTCTGTGCTTAGGTTTCAAAGGAAAGGGAGAGTGTGGTTTAAGCTACCTTTTGACATTTTGAGCCATTGTAGTACACCAGAGCTGCTAGGGCTTGAAGAATTTCCATGTGTGTCCAAGAACTGCACTGCTGAATAGCTGAAATAGTATACGCCAACAAGAAATCCAAGTTCTGTTCATCAACAATCACCTATTGATAGAAGAAAAATACAGATGCTCTAACTTTAAAAAGGTATTTTCATCCTTTTACACACATTTATGCTCCCCTAGATCAAGCTGTGTGACAGCACACAGCCATCTTTTTTTGTACGTGTCAAAAAAGATCAGCTGTAAAGATTTGACAATTTGATCAAAATAAAGGACTTTCCCCTGTCCATGGTCTCAGTTATTTTAGTCCCTTTAGTCCTTCCACTCAAAGTAGAGCCTGGTAAAGTCCTTGACCAACTTTTCCTTGAACTAAACAGACACTGGCAGCTATAAATACACTGATACAAGACTCAATCCACTATCCTAGCACTTAGGAGGCTGAGGCAGGGGGATCATTGCAAGTTCGAGACTAGCCTGGGCTACAAAGTGAGCCTAAGGCCAGTCTGAACTGCATAGTGAGAACCTGTCTCAAAAAAAAAAAAAAAAAAGGCTCAATCCACTGAAATATCTCAATTCAACTGAACTGATTCATATAATCACTCAAAAAATACATAGTACATAAATATATTTGCATAATAGCTATAGTGTCTCTAGCCTGGTAGCAGGAATACAAGAAGAGAAAGTATATCTCTGTCCCAATAGAGTTCAAAATTGTTTGGGGATAAATTAGGGTAATCTACATATCAACTTATGGATATATGAGACAAAGTATCATCAAATGGTAGAAACCTGCCTATAGGTTGTAGGTGCCATGGATGATCAGAAAGTTTT
>RJWM01045629.1:0-12714 GCA_004363535.1 Dasyprocta punctata | reverse complement strand
TTTATCTTTTAAAAGTGAATCTCAACCCTGGTGTAGTGGTGCAACCCAGAATTCAGTAGGCTGAAGCAGGAGGATTGCTGTGAGTTCAAGGCCAGCTGAACTCTATGGCAAGATCCTATCTCAAAAAAAAAGAAAGAAAGAAGAAAGAAAGAAAGAAAGAAAGAAAGAAAGAAAGAAAGAAAGAAAGAAAGAAAGAAAGTTGAATATTTTAGGCCTAGTCTATTATCTAAGTTTACTTATTTGAACTTCTGGCAAATATTAGACTTTTTATATCACATAAAATATGACTGGACCTTCTTGACTAACTGATTCAATGTAATCCCAAATGCTGCTAATTTAAGAGCTACGTTGGCCTCTTTTGGGATCTACTTCTGATTGAATGCTTTTAGGAATGTTGCCCGAAACTATTTCTATCCATATTTTCATAGAAGGTACAAATACACTAGATATGTCATCACTTTCTTGCCTCATGGGTGATCTGCCTTCAGTCCTTTAAGTTTCACTTCTTTGAAGGGTGAGGTGTTTTTCCATGAGAGTATCTCTTCTCTTACAAAGCAGAATTGAAAGATATTCCAGATGAAGGATAAATTGCTTCTTCACTTGAGGATCCACGTTTCTGCTTCTGGTGTATTATCTATATTATTTCTTTTCTCCCTACTTCTTTCCATATGCTGGTTTTAAACCCATGCATCCAAATGTGTCTTACATGTACAGTCAAAAATTTTCAACTTAATTATCAAAGACTTATGGCGTTTGTATTCTGGTTTAACAGTGGGTTACTGACAATAACTCTAATGTTTGGATAAATGTCTCTTAGTACTGGTTTAAGTATTTAATAAGCCCCAAATGTCAACTAGTGCTTGAAACATGACTATCTCACTGATATGGTCGTATTCTACTTGTTGGTATCACGTGTTTTATACAATCTCAATATGTAACATTCATTTACATCCTTTTCCAAGCATTTATTTTAACTTTTAGCAATAAAATAAGCTGATAAATAAGGTGATTAAGTCATGACATTATCATTTAAGGTAACCTTGGAGATAACATAGAATCTTGCCTTGCCCTACAAAAATTGAGACTGAGATAGGGCACATGATATTTCAAAGATTGCTCAACTAGTAGTTGAACTATTGAGCAATTATGAAAGTATATTGTAGAGGAGACATATTTGGATACTAATTTTTACTTGCCAGATAGTCTGTAGATTTTTAACAATAAGACAAAAAGGCAAATTTTTTATTATTTTATTTTAATTATAAAAAAGTAAGAAATAACAGAAAAAAGTTTCAAAACAGAGTAGTAGGAGTGTAACAATAAACAATACATTGTGTATTTTTATATTCACAGTAGTTGTTCAGAGTATAAAACACAGGCCTGAAACATTGTCCAGAAAACTGCTAGCACAAAACTTTTCCTTCAATGAACCAAGAGAAACTGGCACTACAACTATCTTTACTGTCTTGTGTTTGCAAATATTTTTTCCTTCTCCCTTCTTTCCTTTACGTTTTTCTCCCATCACAGATTTTATTTTCAAAAAGGCAATTTAACTATAGAACATCATTTGACAGATTCTCCTATCCATGAATATTATTTTATTAGTAGTAGTATTCATCATATATGAGACAGTTACATTGTGCATATTGAAGCAGATACCACTAAAGTTTTTATTTAGAAGTTTAGGAACAGGAATTGTGCAAACATTTAATCCAAAGATGCAGTAGGTAAGGTATTAGATAAATTTATACTGTAATTTTGACCCAGAAAATGAGTACAAATATTTGAAAATGTTAGACACATGAGCACAGAAACAAACTTGAAAGAATTTATGCTTTCAATGGTATGAAGGCAAAAATGTGGGGTTGCTTTGTTTTGTTTTGTGGTATACCGGGAAACAAACTCAGGGCTTCACTCTTGCCAGGACCTCACAGTGCCAGGCGTGTGCTTTGCCACTGAACTATATCCCTGGCCCACTGAGCTATATAACCAGCCCCAAAAATGGTGAGTTATTTTGAATTATTTGAGATATTGTGAGTCCAAATTGAAATAAATAAATAAATAGAAGTTTGATGAGTTATAGTATAGTTCAACACTTTAAGAAATTTCTTACAATATCTTCCTTTGCAATGAAAAGTATTCAAACAGATTTTCTTATCAATCAAAGCATTAGTTATGACACAAATTAAAACCAAGTGCTGACAGAATGCAAGGTGGAGAAAACAACACGTCTTCTATAAAGTGCACACCAAGCATGCATACCATGAATTTAATCATGAGGAAACATCAGACCAAACCAAAGGAATTGTCATTTTAGTTTTATTACTTGTGGCATAATGCCAGCAACTTGCATTAAAAATTTGTAGGGTAAAAATGTTCTTCGCATGCTACTTCCACTGTTTCTATGAGTCTCAGAGTGTTTCAAAATTGATAATTATAATTGCTTTGACAAAACATTCCGAATCAGAAAAAGTGAAGGTGGGTTATTTACATAGGACTAAAACAAGATTATTTTAAGTAGTGAAAGAACAGATAAAGAAGGAGTGGTAGAAAGGAGAAATGTTATGCCAAGTACTTACTGTGATTAGGAAATTTTTTTGTAGAAAAATGAAGAACAGAAGTTTCTTTGGTTTTGCACCACTATTTCAAAAGAGAATATTGAGAGTTACTTAGATTAATTTTAGTATATTGACAACTCCTTGTCCTCTTTGGAGAACTTTCTAAACTCTGAGTATATGTCAAAATTACTTTCTTGAATATATTTCTGTGCACCAACTACATAAATAAAGTGGGTCTGTCTGGTTACTCTCTGAGATTCCTTCCAGTTCTATCAGTTTATTATTTATTATATTCTGAAGGGAATCAAAGTTTTTGCACACTATGATTATAAATATTTTCAGTAGTATTTGTCTATTAAGTATATTTGGTCTGAAAATTCCTAGAAAGCACAGCAAAAGCAAACTTGCTGATGGTTCTTTGACATCTGATAATAAAAATTTCCCAAACAAGATTTTCATATACACATGCTCTTTGACTTATGGTGGGACTACCTCCTGATAAACTCAACTTACATTAAAAATATTGAAAATAAAAATTCCATTTAATACACCTAACATATCAAGCATCATAACTTAGAAATGACATACAATCTGTTGGAGCACCAAGTGTCTGCCCTTCTGATATTGGAGCTGATTATGAAATTGTGGTTCACTGCCCAGAACATTGGGAGTATCATATGGCATATTATTAGTCATGAATAAAACAATCACACAAAATTCAAAGTTTGGTTTCTACAGAGGGCATAATGCTTAAAAATGTTGAATATTCTGTCAGATTGTTTTAAGCTGGAAACCATCATTATATCATGTTTTATATATAATTGCCTGATTTTTCTAACAGAAAATATGTTAAAACATTTATGTGCTTGTGTAGTTAATTAGACATTTTTTCATCATGGAGCTGTATTTGCACATATGAATATAAAATACTAAACACTAAACACAAATATTTAAGGAAAAGGAGATTAAATTTATTGGTAAGAAAGTGATAGATGAAGAACAGTTATATATTTAGACATGTATCCACATGTCAATATAAGACCACATAAAGAAAATAGTCTGACTCTGGACGCTTGACAAACAAGGAAAACAGAAACAAAACCTCATAGTTTTGCAAAATGTGAAGCAGAGAGCCCATTGCTTTTATATTCAGCTAATTTTCACACTCTGCCTTTCAGAAATTGATGAAATCTGTTTAAGGAAAATATCAATCAGAAAACAGATTAAGTTCTCAGCTACTGTAATATCGTATACTCATATTGGTCCTTGGTAGTCTTGAAACTACGAGGTATTATCAGGACCTCCTGGCATTAGATTGATAGGGATAGTAGAAGGTCTGATCCAAAGATACTGGTTAAACTTAACAAAAAGCAGTTACTGTGATCCAGCATGTACAATGTATCTAAAACTGTACTTTGATTTTGTATAATCATCTTGTGTGCCTTTTTGGGCTATCTGTACATATGGTAATCTTTACATATGATAGCTAACTTTATAAGGTCTCATAAATAAATAAATCTGATGCAGACAAAAGATGAGGGTGAGGTAGAGTGGAAGGGGAGAAAAAGAATCGAGATGTGCTGTACACCTGTACTAATTCCTTACAGTGAATGTAATCATTATGTGCTGCAAATGTATATTGATAAAATTTTTTGAAAAACTTAACAAAATAAATAAGTGAATAGTCAAATAAATCTAAAAAGCAATATCGTTGGATAAAAGTTTTAAGTAGCTTAATAGGAATTCTTATCATATTTAAAAACTAGAATGCCAAATATCAAAAGATAATCTTATAAAATAACTCAAAACTAGAAAATTCTGAGGATAATAGAACAAAAATGAACATATTTTAATTTTTCCTTAGAAGAAGTCTGTCTATCTATCTATCTATCTATCTATCTATCTATCATATTTTTTGAGAAGGAATCTTGCGTTTTGGATCAGGCTGATCTTGAACCCTCAAATTCATGAGTTCAAATGATCCTCTTGAGTAGCTAGTAGTATGGTTAAACTTAAGAAAAAACAGCACCACCACACCATCTATATACGCTTATCACAAATTGTGAACTAGAATACAGAAAAGTGAGAGGTTGAAAAAGACAGCACCAGTGGAATTGAAAGAAGCATTTTGTTTCTTACCTTGCCATCTCCTACCAAGAAGATAGTAAGAATTGAATCAACTTATAACTGTCCTGATTCTATCAACGAAGCTGCAATCAAAGGAATTGTTTCTAAGAAGTTTCTTCAGTTCTTCTCCTAGTACTTTTTCTTCATTCTCCATGCTTTTAAAAATAACGTTCATAGCATTGTTTTCTAACATAAAACTGTTGTTCTTGGCATGAAATCTGGGAGTAATGAGCTTTCCTAGATGTGGTCTCTGCTGTAGAAGAGAATGTTGAACTTACTGTGGTTCCTGATGAATTGCATTGAATTCACAGTGAATTCATTGTGGTTCCTGAACCAACTGTTTATTTATCCAGGATTTCAGGTGATGCTAGTAACCTATCATTATTACCCTTACTCCAATAGATAATAACACATTGGTTATTGAAACCCACAAATATTTTAGGTTCCAATTGTGACTATGAATAAATATACCAGTTAGACAAAAGAGTTAAAAAGATTATTGTACAGCATTTGTAGTTCATGTATGAGTTAGAATATATCTTACATATAAAAAATAATGCAGCTAAATACAATTCAGGGGGAAAGATCATAACTACACTTTCAGTAAGTGCTGTGTTTTTTTTCTGTAGGTGAAGAGTTTCTGATTAGAACAATTATTTATGTTGAGATATAACTGCTGAAAAATAATGGTGACATGAACAAAGATCACAAAGCAAGGGGAATAAAATGAATAAATGTGATGAATATAATAGCTAAGTAACGAGAACTATCTGAGTTAGGCTTTCTTGTTGCATGAGTTCATTAAATTCTTCTCATTTAAGGAGTGAAAGGAAAGAGGATTTACAAAGGATGCTGTATATAGAATAGCTGTTGGCCCTTTAGAGTTGAGGGGTAAATGAGTCATCTGTAATATAATTTTCTTTCCAAATATTACAGGTATAAAAAGTCTTAATAAATATTAACCTCCAAAAAGTACCCATGGGATTCTAATTTCTATAATAAGAAATGATCTAATTGCTGACTGTACTTTATAGATTTAATAAACTTTCAGTTGTCTAAACGGATTTAGTATGTATTAACCCACTTACCATTACTGTTTTTTATTAGCATATAATTGAAGTATATAATGATTACATTTGTAAGGGCAGATTAGAGGAAGACAGGGAAAATTCTGATTGTTAAAACTATAAAATCATCACACATTTGATGATGATCACTGTGCTTGAAAGAAATGCACCCTACTGTATCATTATGAAAGTGCTACTCACATTTACTCTATGCTGACCTTGCCCTCTTCCCAAAAACAAAGGGTACCGCCCTGATTGACCTAGATCACCAATCATTGAAACAGATATTTTTAGAAACCAGCTTACCCCTATAAGCATAAAGTATTCCCCAAACTCACTGGGCATATTGAGTGGGATGCCCTCTGTTTTGTAGAACCACTGTTCTGTTAAGATATATTTTCTGCTTCCTCTGAATTTGCCACACTTTTTGTTCTCATTATATCAGTCTAAACTCCCTCAATTCCTTCTAAGAGTCATGTGGGCAAGGAGCTGAAGTAAGGCAGAGGGTCATTATGGGGAATTCCTAAGTCCCCCCTATCTAGAATCCTGGCCAGACACATTCATCATGGAGAAATGGTAAGGCACATGACACATCTTAATTCCTTTTTTATTCTCCCCCACTTTGCAAAACCAGGATGAGGGTGTTGGCATTATGATCTTAGTTGCCTAGGAAAAAGAAATTTAGGTACAGAGAGATTGTGACATTTACTCAAATGCAACATGTGATAAACTTTATGTCATATCCTAAACCATTTCCTTTTGTATGCAAAACCAGTGTCCTTAAATGAAACCTAAACTGAACACAGCATGACGCTCCCTCTCATAAGAAAATTTTACAAGATTGTCATTTTGTTGTTTGGGTCATATGAATGAGAAATTTGTTTGCATTTTTTGCTTTTGGCCTTATTTACAGAAACTTTCAATGAAAAAAAGGATGTGTAAATATATTTATAACCTGTAAGCATTATTTTAATGAAGAACTACAAACAAAAGCATACAAATATAAAAACATTACTTATGTTTTGTGAATGCCTCATAATTTATGTCTATTAAGAGATTTAAGTGTTCATTATAAAATTGATATTATTTGAATCTTAATCAAAATAAGAATGAAAAGTTCACTTTATGTTTTTTTGCCCTCTGAACATAATCAGTTATTAGCTATTGGTGTGGATTTTATGTGATTTACAGCCCATAACACACATAGTTTTGTATCCTTCATATTTGGTACCATGAATTTGTTTAAGTATGTGTATTGTTCATTCTGTAACTTTTTCACTTGGATCTTAAAACTCCATGTTTTATGTCTTTACTGACTTCTTAGATGATTTATTTCAAATTATATGCTATTTCTACTTGGCTTCTAAATTTTGGAGTGAAGATAATGAATTAGTTCATATTGCTTCTTTTTGCTGTCATTGTTCTTTCAAAACTAGTGATCCAGTCTAGGGGCCCTCTACCACTGGTCTATATCCCCAGCCTCTTTTTAATTTGCTCAATTTTTATTTTGAGATAGTGTTTTAAGTTACTTTTCTCATTGCTGAGACAAAATACCTGACATTCATAACTCTAATGAGGAAAGGTGTATTTTGGCTTCTAGTTTTAGAGGTTTCAGTTCGTAGTCCTTTGGCTCCAAAGCAGGGAAGGATGACAGAAGGAAATGGCAGAGGTGAACCCTCTCAAGGCACGGTAGAAGGAAGCAGAGAGCAGTCAAGAGAGAATGGAGAGAGATAGACCCTTCTAGGCCACACTCACAATAACCCACTTCCTCTAAGCAATATATTTAGCTACAAAATCATGAATAGACTAATCCACAGGTAAGCTTCATACCTATAATACCCAATCACCTCTCCAAAGTTCCTTCAATGAGTGCATGAGGTTTGAGGGGGAGCATCTAAATATAAATCATACTAGGTAGAGTCTCTCTAAGTTACCCATGTGGGACTCAAATTTGTGATTCACCTACCTCAGTGTCCCTAAATTCTGGAATTACAACCATCCATTTAGATTTTTAAATCATATCACACTTTGCTAAGAACTCATTCTTTAGGTGCTAACATGAAGTCACTTTCTTTACTTTAAAAACAATAAAAGAAAAACAATGATAAAGAATGATACAGAATGTTGAAATGATAGTATATTGCATGTGCTTCAAATTGGTTGTTCAGATTATGAGATATAGACATGAAAAAAATTATCAAACAATTGGACAGTGAAAGCACAAACTGTTTTTTTTTTGATGAGCTAACAGAGATTAGTAGTAAAGTTCTATAGATAGATAGATAGATAGATAGATAGATAGATAGATAGATAAAATATTTCCCTTCTTTCTTTTCTCCTTTCCCCATCAGAGTTGTTTTTTCCTTTTCAACAGTTTCTTTTCCTTTCACTTTCACAGTATCTATTAAACATTTTGTATCTTATTTACTCTTTCAGTTAGTGTTAGTCATAGAATTCTAATTATTTATATAATAAAAAAATCACTCAAACTCCTAAATTAATACATTCAGACCTGATATAATCACTGTTTTCTTGATTCACAAACACCATAAACAAGTAGGAATTGTCTCTTACATATCTAAATGGGCTCTTTAACTGAACATGTTCCAATTATAATTCTTGATTCCCACTCCCAAATCTGTTTATGGTAGAACTTAAACCATCTAAGAAAATGATGACTTCAATCTTTCAGGACCTCAATCCCAAAAGCGATGTTGATAATTTTTGACAGTTAATCTTGATAGTCAGTTTGATTGGCTTGAGCAACACATAGCAGATTCATGAAGTACACATAAGAGTTTGTCTGCATAGGTCATGGAAGTTCAGTATAGCCTTGAGGACTCTCTTGTTCTCTCTGTCAGTTCTTCCACCACCATGATGTGAGCAGCTTTCTTCTGCCACAACTTTCCATCACTATTTTTCTGCCTTGGAGCCAGCCAACTGTGGACTGAAATTTATGAAGCCATCAACTGCAGTAAGTCTTCCTCAAAATTGTCTATGTCAGGTATTTTATCCAAATGACAAAAAGGTATCAGGTTCAACATGGTTACCTCTTTTATTTCTCACATTCCGAATCCAATTTATTAGGGAATTTCTTTAGCTTTATTTGCATAACATATCTAGGTCTTAAATATTTATTGTTATTCAGATTGTCTTGCTTTGATTCATGAGAATTTCACGTATCTCACCTCTGTCAGATAATAACTTTCTTACTTTTTTTTTCATGGTTCTATCTTACAGTGTACTGAAAATTCTTCCCAAAAAAGATCATTGTTACCTTAATTTAAACTCATGGACAGTGAGGAAATTAGTCACAATAAAGATAAAGTTTTCTCTATCTCCCAGTGAATTTTACTGGAAAAACATGATAAGTGATAGGAAAGATGAGAATGGTTGTAGCTTTAATAAGAAAATTTTTGTATCTTCCTCCTGTGCCCATGGTTAGGCTTTGACTTTTTAAAGAAAGCCTATTTCCTAATAGCCTATAATAAAAAACTTTTCAAGAAGCAGAATCTCCTCCTTAGATTATATTATTATTATTATTATTATTTTTGTACCAGGGATCAAACTCAAGACCTCACGCTTGCCAGGCAGGAGCTTATGGCACTGAGCTAAATCCCCAGCCCCTCCTTGGATTATTTGAACATTGAAAGAAGAATAATTCTAATTTGGGGATTATAACTTAGACAAACTCAAGTGTAAAGTTTAATAATGTAAAGCTTTTAATCCACTTATTATCTTTGTGCAGAGCCACTAAAGTAACAAAGAAAATTTATTCGTGTGAGTTGCTATTAAAAATCATTTCCAGTAGGTTCCACTTCAAAACATTTATGTCCAGGATCTAAACTGTCTTAAATTATGGAATACTTTACCGATTCAGTAACTTTTCAAATTCTTTAATATATCTTAATTTACATATTTGTTGCCTCAATTTTATTTATGAACTTATTTCCAGAGATAACTCAGGTAGTTTTACTCATGTTTTATGAAAGTTATAAGTGGGCAAGTTGACTGTAATCCAGGTACTCTGGAGACTCAGGGTAGGAGGCTGACAAGTTAGAGCCAAGCCAAGTAAACTTAGTATCTAAGTGAGATGCTGTTTTAAAATATAAATGAATCAATAAGTAACTAAGTAAGTATTTACAGTAAGTGGTGAAGAGGTAGCTCAGTGAGAAGGTTCTGGATTCAGTCATCAGTTCCAAAAGTCATAAGAGGGAAAGGCATGGTTCTTCTTTTCAATACATTTACATTTTCACTTCTTTATTTTAGCCTTTCACTTTTGTGATATTGCAGTGCTCCTAAGGGGAGTATTATTTTAAGGGTTTCGTATTTTCCTCTCTGCATGATTTTCTGGTTGATAGTTTCTCTTGGGAGATTTCAAAATCCCAGTGTGCCAAAATTTTTCTATCCTCAAGAGTCTGGTGTAAACTGTAGCTATGATTTACATCTAGATGGCTGACAAAAGCCTCATATATTCAGAGTTGGGACTTTTAGAGGTAACTGGATCAGAGGCAGTACACTCGTCAGTGGATTAACCCACTGATGTGTTCACAAAGGAGTATGCTGTTAAGATACAGACCATGGTGGAAGAGGTACATCACTGGGGGTGTGACTAGAGGGATGACTTGAATTTTGTCATCTCAATCATCATGGATTAGTCCACAAGTGGGTATTTAATGATTTTGGAATCAAAGACCAAAAAACACATATCACATTATTGAAAGATATATCAATTTTAGATAAACAGAATCTACAACTAGATTTTAAAACTTGCCTTACATTAAATAAAATTTGCCCCACTGAAAATATAGTGTAAATTCTATATATTTAGATTTATGCTTTGTTCAGATTTTTAAAGTTCATAGGAGACAATTATTAAGCACTATACAATATGCTGTTTTTATGGCTTGTATCTAGCTGTGGTGAAAAAGGGAATATTCTGCCAGCATTTGTTGTTGGTTGATTCCTGGATAATAGCCATTTTTTCTGGGACATTGTGTTAATTTGCGTCTCTCAAATGATCAGTGACATGGAACATTTTTGTGTCTATTTATTTGCTGTTGATACTATTTGATGCATTGTGTCAATTGAGAAGTCTAGAAGCTTAAAAAGGTGACTCAACAGTTCTACATTCTACAATATAAAGGGCACACCGGAAGGTGCTGTTTACATGTTGTGATGGTTGATTCATTGTGTCAAATTGACAAGTTTAGAAATTAGTGACTCAGCAGGAGGTCAGGGTCCTCACATTATAAATAACCTCAGACTATGCAAGAGGATGGCAGAGAGATGGTGTGAGTGCTACAGCCACCCTAAGGTGGGTAGTCTTCATACAACATAAGGGAGGAAAAAGGCTTGCTCCTCCTCTTTTTTGCTCTGACTGATTTACTGTCTTCCACTACCATGAATTTTGGCTCCTCTGCCATGTGCCACTCTGCCTTGAAGCCAGTTGATTACAAACGGAAACCTTCACAAACTTCGAACTAAATAAACCTTTCCTTCCTTAATTTTGAGTTTCAGGCATTTGTCTCTGCAATGAGAGAAAAGTAACTAAGACACCTTTTGTATTTTTTGAGAAATGTGTTTTCACCTCAGATGCCCATTTTTTGATTAGGTCTTTAAATTTGAGGGGTCTAACTTTTTGCAATTCTTTATGTTTTCTAGATGTTAGTCCTTTGAGGGACAACTGGCTAAAATTTATTTTCCATTCTACAAGGTGTCTTTTCACTCTATTGGTAATGTTTTCTCTATGCTAAAGTTTTTTAATAGGATGAGATTCCAGTTGTTGATCCTTTGGTTTATTTCCTGTGGAATCAGGGTTTTCTTCATGAAATTTTTATCTACACCTATGTCTTCAAGAGTTCTACCTATTCCCTTTTCAGGCATTTAGTGTTCTTATTTTAATATTTAGACACTTAATCTAAATATTTTAGTTCATTGTCAGAGAAATGTGTCTAGTGTTAGTCATTAGCATGTAAGAAGACAGTTTTTGCAGCACCATTTACTAAAGAGGTCCATCTTTCTTTCAGTGAATGTATTTGGCCCCTTTTTCAAAGATCAAGCAACTGAATGAGTTTGAATTGTTTCTTTATCTTCTAATCTATTCCACTGATACTTGGGTCTGTTTTTCTCCCAGTACCATGTTGTTTTTATCACAGTAGTTTTGTAGCATAATTTCAAGTCAGGAATTGTGATGCCCTCAGCATTGACTTTGTCGCCTAGAATTATTTTGCTATTCTAGTTGTCTTTTGTTCCATATGAATTTTAGGAATATTTTCTCAATTTCTGTTGGTATGCTGATGGTATTTTGATTGAGATTGCATTAAATCTGTGTAATGATTTTGAGAGTATGACCATTTTCACTGTGTTGGTTCTTCATACCCCATAAGCAAAGGATATCTTTCCATTTTATGGTATCCTCTTCAATCTCCTTTTTCAGAGTATTGTAATTCTCAATGCATAGTTCTTTTACTACCTTTCTTAGATTGATTTCTGAGTATTTCACTGTTTTCAATGTCATCATGAAAGACGTTGTTTTCCTAATTTCTCTCTGAGTGTGTTTGTCGGTAGTATATAGCAATGCTATTGATATTTGAGTGTTAAGTTTTTTATACAGGTACTGAATTCAGTTACTAAATCTACAAGTAAATTGTTGGAGTTTTAGGGGTCTTCAACATAGAGTATAATGTCATCTGCAAATAATGATAGTTTAAATTCTTTCTTTCCTATCCTACTTCTTTGTATTTCTTTTTCTTATCTAATTGCTCTGGCTAATGTTCGCAGAACTATATTAAATAGGAAAGGTGATTGTGGATATTCTTGTCTTGTTCCTGAGTTTAGAGTGAAAGTTTTCTGTTTTTGGCCGTTTAATATCATGTCAACTCTTGACTTGTCATACATGCCCTCTATCAGATTGAGATAAAGACCTATTCCAATTTTCTTTAAAGGTTTTTTTTTTTTTT
>RJWM01045628.1:0-12714 GCA_004363535.1 Dasyprocta punctata | reverse complement strand
ATATGCTGATTCTATTCCTTTGGAATATTAATCTAGGATTAGGATAATTGGACAATGCAATAATTCTATTTTTAATCTTTTTAAGAACCTCCATACCATCTTCTATAATTTCTCTACAAGTTTATAGTCTCATGATGAATGTATGCATGTTTCCTTTTATCATCTGTTTTAACACCTTGTCTCAGCTTTTGAACACAGCCATCCTAATAGGTACAAGTATGTCATTGTGATTTGAATTCACATTTTCTTGATGATTACACATGTTGAGTGTTATTTCATATACTTTTTGCCTATTTATATTTTTTGTGAAGTGTTTATTGAAGTATTTGACTTTAGTTTTGTTATTTGTGTTTTTGTCTTTTTTCTTTTTTCTTTTGACTGTCAGGATACGAAAGTTTTGTAAATCTTTGGGATTCAAGCACTTGTGGAAATTTTTGTTTACAAATATTTTCTCACATTCTAGAGATAGACTGTTCATTCTATTTCTTTTTTGGTTAACTGTGCAGAAGTTTTGTTTTATACAATTGCATCTATTTATTTTTGCTTTTATTTCCTGCATTTTTTTAAGTCAGAGTTTCACTATGTGGTTCGGATTGACCTCAAATTCCCAGGGATCCTCCTGCCTCAGTACCCCTACCCTCCCACTGCTTGGATTATAGGCATGTACTGCCACATGTGGCTCTGTGTTTCTTGTCATTTCCAAAATTTATTGTGAAGATCAATGTCCAGGAATTTGTCCCTATATTTTCCTTTGGATGTTTCACAGTTTCAGGTGTTATATTTAAGTATTCAATCAATTTTGAGTTAATTTTATATTTTGCTATAAAATGAGGGTACAATTTCCTACTATTGCCTATGTATATTTAATTTTTCCAAAACCATTTATCGAAGCAGCATATAGTTCAAGAGTACCTGACGAGAATTTTGCTTCTTTTTTAGCAGCAACAAAATGCAAATCTAAAGTACAATAACATACCATGAAACATGAAATATAATGTCTAATTTTGAAAAGAAGAGAAATAACAAGTGTTGGTGACAGTATGGCAAAATTGAAGCCTTTATGCATTATGTTGGAAACACAAAATGGTACAAGTATGTTGGTACCAGTGTGGCATTTCTTCAACCAATAAAACATAGACTTGTATAAACCAGAAAATTCACTCCCTGCTCTACATCCAAAGAATGAAAATATTTCTCTGTGTACAGTTCAGCACATGATTTTTGTGTGTAGCATTAATCACAGTTTAAAAGTGATTCTAAATTTAACATGGACTAAAATCCCTAGAACTGAAGCAGAAGAAGTTTTTTTCTCATACCACATGATTTCAAGACTAAAACAGTGTTACGGTAAGCACCAGTATGATATTTACAGTATGATATTTTTAAACTATATGACGTATAATTCCAGATATATTTCATAAAATATCCACAGAAATAGAGTCTGCAAAGCACTTACAAAAGAGCAAAAGATATTCTTAGAAAGTATCTACAAAACAAACTTTTTGCAGAGTGTTTCTTGTACACAAAATATAAAAAGAATGGAAAAAGTTATAAATCTGTATATATGTATATATAAGATAACTAAAACCAACATACTGCTGAATGTATTAGTTATTGAGAAAGAACAGTTAATACTCATAAGATTAGATCAATTTTGCATGTCTATATCTGTTACTGTAAACAACCATTTTGAAGGTAACGATATACAATATTGCAACCATTGTCAAGTTCCTAACATCCTGTTTTGTAAACCTACAATGTTACTGTTGTGCATTTAGTCTAGTCGTTTGATTGTCTCTTTTGCTTTTTGTCTTTCTTATACGTGTCTTTTTTTCTCTTAAATAAATAAATAAAATAAATAAATAAAAAGAATGGAAGAAAAGATAACACATGCAAAGAGACAGTCTTACAAAAAATTGATTAAAGTTATGAACAAACATTTTATCAAAGAAAAGTTTATGAAAATAAACATGAAAATGTTTCCATCACTATTTATTGTTAAACAATTGAAAATTAAAACAATAAAGGGATAACTAAGAGAATACTTAAATTGAAAAAGATAAAACATATTTAATATATATATATTAGCATATATATTGAGTCTAAATGTTTTTGAATTTTTTCATATGCTCTGGGTTGTTTCTGCATCCTCTATTCTGTTCCACTTACACACATGTCTACTTTTGTGTTATTAATTTGTTTTTATCACTGTAGTTTTGTAATGTAACTTACCATTAGGTATTGTGACACCTCCTGCTTTGATTTTGTTACCCATGTTTGTCATTTCATTTTGGGTCTCTTGTGTTTCTACATAAATTTTAGGATTGTTTTCTATAGCTCTGTGAGGAATGCTTGGCCTTTGGATTGGAACTATGGTAAATCTGTATATCAGTTTTGTAAGTAATATCATTTTGAATACAATGGTTCTTCCTATTCATAAAAAAAGGATATTCCATTTTCTGATGCTCTGTTTGATTGCTGTTTTCAGAGTAACTTATTTTTCACTGTAGAGGTCTTTAACTTCCTTTCTTATGTTAGTTTATAAGAATTTTAAATTTTTTGATGCTTTCATAAATGGTAATGTTTTTGTAAATTATTTTTCAGTGAATTTATAGTGGCATAGAGGAACACAATATGTTTTTCTTTGGTACCAGGATTGAGCTCACCACCTCAAGCTTATAAGCCAGGCACTTGTGCCACTGAGCTAAATCCTCGCAATGAACACTATTGAATCATCTGTGTTCATTTTGTATATTGCTGAATTTGGATATTGATGTTAGGGGTCTTCTGGTGGAATTTTTGGACTCACAATTAGAAATTCATGACATCTATGAGTAGTCATAATTTAACTTTTTTCTTTCCTGTTCACATTATTTTTATTTTTTTTCTTGTGCCTGATTGCTCTGGCTAAAGTTTCAAGTGCAAGGCTGAGCAGGAGTGGCTATAGTGGAGTTCTTGTCTTGTTCTGCTTTTCAATAGAAAGTTTTCAGGATTTCACAATTTAAAATGATGTTGGTAGTAGGTTCATCATAGATTAATTTTATGAGATTGAGATAACTTCTTCTATACCTATTTTCTTTATTTTTTTTTATTATGAGTGGATGTAGGATTTTCCCAAAGGCATTTTCTGCATTTATTAGGATGATCATGTGATTTTTATCCTCATTTTTGTTTAGGTGATATGCTATATTTATTAAGTTTTGTGTGTTGACTCATTCTTGCCTCCCTAGAATGAAGTCTACTTTGTCATGATATTTGATGTTTATGAGTCATTGCATTCTGTTTGCCAGTATCTTGTTGAAGATTTTTCATCTATATTCACTAAAGAGTTTAGCTAATGGTGATCGTTTTGGCTGGAACTTTGTGTGGTTTTGGAATCAGGTAGTACTTGTTTCCAGGAATGAATTTAGGAGTTCTTCCATTTCAATTTCATGGTAGAGTCTGAGGAATATTGACATTAGATGTTCCCTGAAGTTCCTGTAAAATTCTACAGTGAAGCCATTGAGACCTGGGTTTTTCTTAATTGGTAGATTTAATTAAAAAAAATTGTCTCAATTACATTGCCTGTTTTTGGATTATTCAGGGTTTTAAAATTTTCTTGGTTCAGTTTTGGTAATTCATATGTATCTAGAAACATATGCATGTCTTCTACATCTTAGAGTTTATTAAAGTACAAATTGTGAAGTAGTTGTAAATAATCTCTTGGTGTTTTGTGCTGTCCATTTTGATTTTTACCTTTTTCATTTCTAATTGCGTTGATTTGGGCCTTTTCTTTCCTTTATTTATGAGACTGTGAAAGGATTTCTCTATTTTCTTTATTTCCTCACGGAACAAGTCTTTTTATTCACTGACTCTGTGTTACTTCTTAGTCTCAATTTCATCTCTGATCTTTAAAGTGTGCTTTCACATACTAGCTTTTGATTTGGATTATTTTCATTTTCTAGGACTTTGAAGTACATCATTAAGTTAATAATTTGGACTCAGATATATACCTCATGTGAGCATTCACAGCTGCAAAATTTTCTCTTAGAACTGCTTTCATTGTGTCCCATAGGGTCTGACACATTTTGTTGCCATTATTGTTTGATTCTTGGAACACTTAATCTTTTCCTTGATTTCTTCTGTGATCCACTGATTATTCAAATGTGTCATTGTTTTATTTTCATGCATTTGCATGATTTCTGTGGTTTCCTTTGGCATTGATTTCTAGTTTCGTTAAAATATAATATGACAATATGCATTGGATAATTTAGATTCTTTTATATTTACTTAAGTATGCTTTATAGTCAACTATATAGTCTATTTTGGAGAAAGTTCAAGGTGCTTTTGAGAATGTGTATTCTGCTTATGTTTGGTGCAGTATGTTTCAGACATTAAGCCAATTTGTTTGAAAGTTTGGCTCAGTTCTGCTATTCCTTTGCAGATTTTGTTCTTGTCGATCTGTCTATTGTAAGAGTGTGATATTGAAGCCCTGCATTCTACTTATACCTGTTGATGTTCAGTAATGTTCCATTTATGAGTTTGGACTAACCAAGATTTGGTACATACATGTTCATACTTGCAATGTTTTTCAGTTGTTTTTTTCTTAGCATGTAGTGATCCTCTTTACCTCTCCTGGTCAGTTTTGGTTGGAAATTCAATTTGTCTGAAAATGGGAGAGATACTTCTGCTTGTGTTTGGGTTCTTGTTGCATAAGACATTGCCCATTCTTTGATTTTTAGTTTATGAGCTTGTATTTTTGCTTAAATACATTTCTTTTTGGCATCACTCATGTAATTATTTTATTTAATTGTTACTAGTACATTTCTGCAGTACTTAACGACCACATTCATTGTGTAGAGTTCATGCATGTATATGACATAGCCTAAAAGGTTTTACATGCTCCTTCAGTCCTCTGCTGTCCCTCTCCCCACGCTAATTTTAAACAGTTACTTTGACTTTTTAAAAACTTTTAAAACATTATCATTATATGTTTGCAGCAATTTAGAATCATCCTGGAAAATGGGTATATGTACATACTATAGCTAGTTTCTTTTTTATTTAACCTTTTCTGTTGCCCCTCTTTTTTAAATCTATTTATTTATTTTAGAAAGCAAAACTGAAAAAAGGGTAGAAATAATACAGAATTTCAAAAAACACAGGAAGAAATCAATACTAGTTAATATATTACATATTTTTGTTCTAGAAGTAGTTCAAGTTATGAGACCTAGGCATAAAAAATGATCAAACAATGACAACAGAAAGTATTCTTTTTGATGAACTAACAGAGAATTAGTAGTATAGATACCTGTCTTGCATACTTATATGTACATACAGTTATATGTGTATATTTATAAACATATAATCTTTTCCTTTCTTTCATTTGTCCTTTACCCATCCCAGCTGTTTGATTTTGAGCACTTTCTTTCCCTTTCACTATTACAATATCTATTGTACATTTTGGATCTTATTACACTTTCAGTTTTTTATTATTATTTGTTTATTTTTTACACTAGGGAGACAATATGATAATTACAAATGTGAGTCTGGGTGTAGATTTATTTTAGCTATTACTGCTTGGCATTATATATGCCTCTCTTATCTGCATATATGATTCTTTTCCCACATTTGGAAATTTTCCACTGTTCTATCTGTGAATAGTTTAAGTCAGTTGCATTGACTCCTATATTTTCATTGATGCCTATCAGTCTTATATCGGTTCTCTTTGCATCATCTTGAAGCTGTTAAATTGTTATTTCATGCCTCCTTGTCATTTTTACAAGTTTTTTCCTTTCATGACAGCTAGTTGTGATCCTGTCTTCGAGGTCTGAAAGTCTATCCTCATCTTCATTTAAATGGTTTTGCCATCTTTCAATGGAGTTTTTTATTTCCTGGATATCTCTTTGAATTTGTTTCATGCAATCTATTTCTTTCCTGAATTGTTCATTAAAGGTTTCCATCATTTTCCTATGCTCCTATACTTTTATATATATGTTCTCTAGTTATGTTGAGTAATTCCTTTACTAAGATTGTCATTTCTTTCTGTACTTGAGAGATTATTTCTAATCTGATTTCCTCTATATTTTCATGGATTTGTTTCTTTATTTCACTTGCTAAGTTTTCTGAAATTTCAGGTGTGTGTCTTCCAATGTTCTCTATTTCAATGTCCCCTATACTTGTTCTTGATGGACTGGTCATTTAAGATTACATTTTGCTTCTTTGTCTTGTCATTTTCACTTCTTGGGTTAGTATTTTTGTCTTTGAATTTTACTAGCCTCCAGTGACTGCCTTGTGTGTCTTAGGGTCTCACTGAATGAGTGATGTTTGTCCAATTGCTGAGTTCCTTAATGAAGGGGAGGGGCCAGTCACTTGGATTCCTCCTGCAGGTCCTTTTGGATGAGTCTTATATTCTCACTAGGTTGACTAGCCTAGGATTATTGATGTAAGCCAACCCTTAGCTCCTATTGTTACTGTGGCTTTAGGCTGTCCCATGCTGATAGATTTACCTGGCTCTATTGTGTACCTCAACTGGGGCCCTACTGTGTCACTGGGGATCTCCTAGGCCCTTTCAAGTTCCTCCACGTTGGGGGAAGCCTTGTCAGCCCTCTCCTTAACCCACCCGGTGTTCTCTGTTGGAAAGTAGGACTCACATACACACTTACTGGGCTTCCAAAGTCCTACAGTTGAAGGAGAGGGCTTGTTGCTGCTCCTCTAAAATGAAAATAAGAGGGGCAAACTCACTGCACAGTTGCAGGCCCACTGAGGACCTTTGTGTGCGTGAGAGGTTTCTGACACTTTCACCAGCCCACCAAGGTTCTGCAGGTGGTGGACAGATTGATGATGGTCCCTGGGCTTTCCAGGTCACCAGGGTGAATGGGAGGTGCTGCCAATAATGATCTGCCAGTTGTAGAGTCTCTGGGGTGGTGGGAAGTGCTGCCAACGAAGGTTTGCACACAGCCTGCAGAGGTGTCCTGGCTGGAGGACCTGCTCTTTTGATCCACCTCAAATTCTTCTATCCCAATTTTCATTCTTGTTAGTTCTATTAATCTTGAGTCATGTTATGTCATATGAGTACATTCATTGAGGCAAATAGTGTTCTTTATATAGCATATCTGTATTTTACTTATTTTTCACTTCCATTTCCTTCATTCCTCACCTTGTTTCCTTGGATAGTTCCCTATTCTAAGACATTCATCTCCCTGTTCTCCTCTATCCATCCTTTATAATTCTCTTTGTTTTTTATTTGCCTCACTCAAATGAGAGATGCCATATTTTATTTTTTATGATTTCAATTACCTTTATTAATCTATCAATGTTACATTTTTTACACAGCATCTAGTCATCTTCTCAAAAGGTTCTACCTTAGTACATCATGTTAACAGTAAAATGCAAGTAAGAGGGCTAAACTTCAATCTGACATTTTAGTATCCTCAGAACAAGAGAAGCTAGGCAGCCAATGACTTTCCACCTAAGGAAGAGTAGTGCTCCAAAATAACTAGAAAGATGCTACATTTTTAAGCAAGAGAGGAAAAAAATCATTTTGTTTTTATTCCAACAAATTATACTTTCAATCAAGAGTAACAATAATATCATAAAAATGCTCTGCTTGTGAAATTTCTGAACATGAATACAAATTAAAATAAAAAGTATTGGAGTCTTGGGATGCAAACAGGCATATTCATCAGGATAACTGCACTAACTTTCTTATCCATAGCCAGGTCCAGGTTTGATATAGTGCTGACTAAAGGCAGGATGTTTGCGTTCATCAGGTTTAAGTCCACTAAAAGGAGAGGCCATGGTACTTTCTAGAAGTGAAGTAAAACCTGGTGTTGATTGATAAGCCCTAGGTTCTCTCGGAGCCATGCCAGGCTGACAGGCAGGGGGTACAGTATACTTGTAGGCTGTGATGTTTGGGTAGCATAAGTTTGTTGAAGATAACTTGTCACCTTACTTAAAGTTGTGTGTCTGATTTATTTCATCAATATTATATTTTCCAGGTACATGCATTTTCCTATGAAGATTTTAAATTTGTCATTCTTTATAGCAGAGTAGTTTTCCATTATATGTAGATATCACATTTTCTTTATCCAATTATCTGTTAATAGATATGCAGACTGTTTCCAGGATTTAGCTGTCACAAATTGTGTTCATGTAAACTTTAGGATGCATGTGTCACCCTAGGCTGGTAGTTTAAGTTCTTTGGGGGAAGATACCTAGAAGGAATATAGCTGGATGATATAGACTTCCTCATTTCAGTTCTTGGAGAAAACTCTGCACTGATTTTCATAATAGTTGTATTAGTCTGCATTTCCACCAACAATGCAGGAAGATTCCTGTATCACCACACGCACACCAGCATTTGTAATTGATTTTTTTAAAGTTTGCTAGTATTTCTGGAGTCATATGAAATCTTAGTATTGTTTTTAATTTGCATTTCTCTGGTCAGAGAAGTTGAATACTTTTTCATGTACTTGTTGACAACTTGTATTTCTTTGCCTGTGAAGTGTCTGTTCATTTCGCTTACCCATTTCTTCAATGAGTTTTCAATTTGATGTAATTTATTCACTTTGAGTTCCTTATGTATTCCAGATATAAGTTCTTTGTCTGAGGAGTAATGTGCAAATTTTCTCTCCCTTTCTGTCAGCTATCTCTTCACTCTACTAATGGATTCTTACACCAAATAGTAGCTTTTTATTCTGATATAATCCCATCAGCTAATTTTTGAAGTTATTTCTTGTGCAGTTGAAACTCTGGTTAGAAATCTTACTTTCAAGTGTTTTATCTATTTTATATTCCAATAGGTTTAGTGTTTCTGTTTTAATGTTTAGATATTTGATCCATTTTTCTTTAATTTAGTATATGTATGAGATACGAGTCTAGTTTCAGCCTTCTGCACACAGATAACCAATTTTCCTAGCACCAACTTTAAAATAGGATATCTTTTCTCCAACATATGCCTTTTGTCCCTTTGTCAAGGATTAAATAGCCGATTCTGTCTGTGTTTGTTTCTGTGTCCTCTATTCTGATCTACATATCTGTTTTTGTTCCTGTACCATGCAGTTTTTATTCCTATCACATTGTAACATAGCTTGAACTCCAGAATTTTAAACCTCCTCTTTTCTCTTACTGTCCCAATTGCTTTTGTTACTTTGGGTCTGTTGTATTTTTTTGTATCCCTGGTCCTCCCAATTTTTGGGTCTCTTCTGGTTCCATTTGAAGTTTAGGATTGTTTTCTCTAGTTCTGTGAAGTGTGATGTTGTTATTTTGATTGAGATTGAATTTACTCTTGTTTAGGTTAATTCCTAGATATTTCATTTTACTTGAAACTACTATGAATTTTATGGTTTTCATGCTTTTGCTTTTCATGAAATTCATTATTAGTGTACACAAATACTAATGTTTTTGTGTGTCAATTTTTAATATTGCTGTATTTCTGAAATTGGTTGTTAATTCTGAGAGTGTTTTGGTAGATTTCTTTGGGTCTTCTATGTAGAGTATAATGCCATTTGCAAATAATGATAATTTGAGTTCTTCCTTTCCCTTTTGTTTCTTTCTCTTGCTTGATTTTTCTGATTAATGTTTCAAGTACTATATTGCATAAAAGAGTGATAGTGGAAAAGCTTGTCTTGTTCTTGATTTTAGTGGGAATATTTTTAGCTTTTCACCATTTAGATGATCTGGCTGTTGGTTTGTCATAAATAGTGTTTATTATGTCCAAGTATGGTCATTCTATACATGCTTTCTTCAGGTATTTTCTAATGAGAGTTTGCACTTTGTCAAAATCCTGTTCTGATTCTACTGATATGATCATATGGTTTTGAGCTTGCTTTTTTTAATGTCATGTATTGATTGCATTTATTGAGTTACATATGTTGAAACTTCCTTGCATCTCTCAGATGAAACTTAATTGATCATGACTTAAGACCTTTTCAAGGATGTGCTGCATGCTGTTTGCTAATACCTGGTTGAGGAATTTTGCATCTCTGTCTGTGAAGGAGATGGGCCTATAGTTTTCTGTGTTAGTTGGTTCTTTGACTATCTTTGTGATCAGGGTGATACTGACTTCCACAAATGAATTTGAGATTATTCCCTATATTTTGATTTCTTTGAAGAGCCTGAGGAATACTGTTTCTATAACATTCTAAAAAATTTTACAAAATTCATCAGTGAATCCATCAGGTCTTGGGGTTTTGTTAGTTGGTAGATTCTTTATTACTGTGTCAATTTTTTGATCAATTTGGATTGCTATTGTGTTGTTAAGCATATTTATATCATTTTGGGTTAGTTTTTGTAATTCATATATGTCTAGTAATCCACTTCAAAATTTTAATTTTTGGAATATAATTTTTCAATGTATTTACTCTCCTCTGGCTTTTGACAGCATCTATTCTGAATTTTCCTTTATGTCTTGATAAATATAGATAAGTGGTAACCTATTTTATTTATTCTTTTGATGAACCAGGTCTTTGATTCATTGTTCTTTTTCAGTGGTTTTTAATCTGAATTTCATTGATTTCTGCTCTCATTTTTAAAATTTCCTTTCTTAATTTTGGTGTCGAACTACTTTGTGGTCGTTTCTTGAATATCTGACGATTTCGCTTAAGGTTATTTATTTGGTCTTGCCTTATGTCCCTAGCCCCTATGTTTTTGACAAAAGAATGGCTTCAGGTTATAGTAGGGTCAACTAATGGAATGAAAAACTCTTCTAAATGGTTGTTTTAGCTGTTATCCATGTCACCTTTTTCTAACCTATGTGCACACTATAAGCATTTATTCCTTGTGATTGTTTAGTAATGAGTTATGTGAACTGGAGGTAGGACAATTGAAGCTGGTTGGATGAGGAGTGTAAGAGACTAAGGGGAAGGCTTGAGGGGATAGGGATAGATGAGAGGAAAACTTTGACGTGAGCTCTGTTTCTATTAGAGTACTTTGAGATGAGTTAAAGGGTTAGTTATAGTTTAGACTTTTCAGAGGATTTTTGTGGTGAAAGAAGAAGATATGGGAGGAAGGAGTTTTGCTTTGTGATTGAGGAAAACCACCTAGTTGTCAGAACCTGCTGGTAGGGAGAATAATAAACTAGGTAAAATATTTAAGAGCTAAAGGCTTAGGATGGGGTGGGAAGAGTGTTAATACTAGAGAAGACATGAACGACTGTGGGGGAGCCAAGCATGGGAAATTATAAATTTGGGAGGAGGAGTTTATCTACAGTGATGTGTCAGTTCATTAACTTAACCCTTTCTACTGTTTAGGTTGAGAACTGAATTGGAGGAAAGCTGTATAAAATTAAAAGTTTATGTTCAATGTTAACTTTATGGGAACTTTTGATTTGGTTCTCATGCAATTCATCCTGTGACCAGATTCAGAAAAATATGGTTTGTGTTACAAGTTACCACTGTATGTGGAAAAAAAATAAAGATATAATGCAATAGTATTGCTTCGGTGTTTCAGGTGCAAAAATTAGATAGGGAGCTGAGGCAAAAGAGAGAGCCTGGACACCTATTAAATCAGAGTCAGTGGAAGAAAGAATGCATGAAATAAAAATCTAATAAGAGAAAATCACAAACAAACATAGAACAAGCACAGATTACTAAATTACAAAACAAACAGAAGCTGAAAGCAGTAAGCTATTTGATGGGATCAAATATTAAGTATTCTGATGAGATAATGTATGTGTGATTCATATGTAGCATCTTTGAATAAAGAGTCTGAGTGCTCACACCCTGATAACGGCCCTAAATCTTCCACTGCAATGCTAAAACTAAATCAGATTCAGGACATTTTTTCTACCAGGTTATAAGCATTCATGCAGTCTGATCTAGCCCAAGTTCTTGGGTTTGGAACTCTCGCTGTCCCCTTTCCAGGGTGTAATGATGGAATTGGCAGATGGATTCATGGGCACAAAATTGTCCACCAAGTCAGGAGTATTTCAGTGTAACTAAGTTATTTTCTTCAGACAATGGTATGTATCAGAGGAAGTGTAATCACTTACAGTGTATCTATCAGGGAAAGTTGAGCATATCATGAATCCTTTAGCCTAGAGAAGAAACCTGAAGTTATAGTGTAAGCATCACAACAGTTCCAGTATTGATCGATGCCTAATGTACTCTAAATGTGATAGTTGCATTCTTTCTAATGGTAAAAAAAAAAAAAGGATTTTAACAGTAATATGGAATAAAGTCTAGGGTTCTGGGGATATAAAAAGGTCATGCAGAAATAGAAAAGTAAAGAAATAATGTTTTTATTTTCCAAATCTCCCACTCTGTGATATGGGAAAGCAGAAATAATAGGAGGCATAGGTTCCTAATCATGTTAGAGGCATATTATATATTTAGATGTGGGTAACGGGAGAAATAGTATAAAATTGGTGATGGGAAAACACTGCCTGATTAGTATAAATATTAGAGAAATAGTTAAAGTGAGACAAATTTTCAATTAGAAAGAATTTGAGGGAGAAGAACAAAAAAAATAAAATATAAGAAATGGGAGAAATAAGCCGGGCGTGGTGGTGCACGCCTTCAATCCCAGCACTCAGGTGGCTGAGGTAGGACAAGCATTGTGAATTCGAGGCCCACTTGGGCTACAACGTGAGCGCAAGGCCGGCCTGAGCTACATAGTGCGATCCTGCCTCAAAAAACCAGGGCCGGGAGTTTGGCTCAGTAGCTTAAGCATCTGCCCTGGCAGGTGCAAGGTTGTGAGTTTGACCCCCAGTGCTGAAAAAAAAAAAAAAAAAAAAAA
>RJWM01045627.1:0-12714 GCA_004363535.1 Dasyprocta punctata | reverse complement strand
GGGCGTGGTGGCGCACGCCTTTAATCCCAGCACTCGGGAGGCTGAGGTAGGCGGAGCGTTGTGGGTTCGAGGCTGGCTTGGGCTACAACGCAAGCGCAAGGCCGGCCTGAGCTACATAGTGCGACCCTGCCTCAAAAAACCAGGGCTGGGAGTTTGACTCAGTGCCTTAAGCGCCTGCCCTGGTAGGCGTGAGGTTGTGAGTTCAATCCCCGGTGCCGCAAAAAAAAAAAATAAATAAAATAAAATAAAATAAAATATAACTTGTCCAGCTAAACAAATCAACACAAGACATGCAAAAGGCTCTAATGCTCGCAGCAGAAAGGCTTCCCTCAGCTGCAGTGACACGTGATGACCTCTAACTGTGTCTGTTCAGGGGCGGTGGGCCGGGTTCAGGGCGGAGCAGCCACCCCCATGAGAGTGGACGGTCCAGCCCAGGTGGGGCTCAGCTGCCCTGTACTGCAGTCCCCAGTCCTAGGCACCACACTGCCACCGTCCCTGGCAGAATCCAGCTGGTTCCACAGGAGTGGGCAGGAGAAGACCCTCCTCCCACTCACGGGGGGACTCGCCCAGCTCCCGGAACCTCCCCCCACGGGCCGCAGGGCCTCAGAACTCAGGGCCAAGGCCAAGGCAGGTTACAGGGCTTGTGATTTACACAGCAGCCACTGTAGAGAAAACAAATTTTGTTATCCCACACAAATCTTCCATTTGCAAATAAACTTTGCGTTTGTATCCGCACACCAAAAGGAGCCCACTGAACAAGCCCTTTAAGACCCTACCTGAATGTGCTGGTAGATGCAGTATTTTTGGATCAAATTTAATGGGTGGTTGCTTCATTATCTGTGGTTCAAAAATAAAAAGAGCTTGTGAGTTACTTTTCAAGATGGACATTTGTTTCCAAAAATGTGCCCTGAATCACACTGCATAAAAGAACACTGGCATCAAAAAAGAAAAAAAATTCAACAGTGCTACTTCACTTATTTAAAATACTTAAATACAGAGAACTTTCAAAAATAATTTCTATCAAGTTGTCTACATATTAAAGATATTAGTCCTCTAACAAGAGCAGCTGGCAAAATTTCTTGCATATTCTGTGAGTTGTCTTTTCACTCAGCTGATCACTTCCCTCACTGTTTAAAAGCTTTTTAACATTTAGAGCAGCACAATTCGCAATGGCTGAGCTCTGGAAACAGCCTAGATGCTCATCAACAGATAAACAGATAAAGAAAATGTGGTGTACGCACATCAGGGAATATTATTTGGCTATGCAGAATGCAAAATGCCTCATTATCACAGTTTCCATCTGGAGCCTCAAGCACTCAGGGGCGGGGCTTGTGGGAGGTGAGCGAATCAGGGGGGTGCTGTGGCCAAGTGTGATGGCAGAGGTGGAGGCTAGTGGGAAGAGGCTGGTCACTGGGGGCGTGACCTGCTAGGGGCATCTCCTTTCCCACTGCCTCCTGTCTGCTTCCTGACTGCCAGCACCTAGCCAACTTTTCCCCCACCATGTCCCTCTGCTATTGTTTCTTCTTTGAAGCTAGCCAACCGTGGACTGAAACATGAGACAAAATAAACCAAAACAACCCTCTCCTCCTTTAAACTGTGGGTGTTGGGTATTGTGTCTCAGCAACAAGACAGTGACGAACACAGGTTTTGGTGCCAAGAAGTGGGATCACTGCTGTGCTGCTACCTGACCATGTGGCTCAGAAGCCTGCGGGACTCCTTCTTCCCAGGAGTTTGGAAAGGTCTGAAGATGCATCTAGAAAAGCCCTAGAATGCTGTCAGCTATGCTGGATGGGAGATTCTGATCAAAGTTCAGAAGACCAGGATGCTAACAGAGATCCAGATGGTAAAGACCAGGCTCGTGAGATTTCAGTTGGGAACAAGGGTTCTGCCAGCAGTTGGATGCTAAAGCCAATGAATTATGCACTAGCAGAAAATCTGTTTACACTGTGCTCATGCTCTGGGACCTTACAGGGACTGAGATTAAAGACAGTGGGCCAAATGATCTGGCAGGGGAAATCTCAAGGCAGCCCAATGTTCAGGCTGTAGTACAGGCACTGCTCACTGCTCTTAGTCAGATTTATATTGAGAAACAAGAGCAGATAAACCACTTATAAAGTTTCCAAAGAAAAAAGAAAGAAATGGGCTATAAAGGTGGAGCAGAAGAGAGATCAGTTGTTCTAAAAGTTATCATTTAAAAAAGTCAAGAGCTGGAGGTATAGCTCAGCAGCTTAAGTGCCTGCCTGACAATCACAAGGTCCCGAGTTTGAGTTCCAGTACCAAAAATAAAATTAAAAGAAGCCAAGTAGACAGGCATGGTGGTGCATAATCCCTGCATTCAGGAGGCTGAAGTACTTTGGATCATGATAATAGAAAAGATGCCTTGAAGGTATGTGAAGAATCAGCAAAATCCCACCCTTCACAGGCTAAAAGGTACAAAAGTAAAAGATTTTTGCTTTGAGAAGACAGCTCCAGGGCACCTAAACTCAGCAATGGCCACCTAGGACATATTTCCCAGAATTCTGTTCACAATGCTCAGCCATCCAGGAACTCAAGATTCAAGGCAGCCTGGCTACCACTCAAGCTTGCCTGGGGTGTTAAACACAGAATTACAGAATTTAATGTTTGCCCTGCTGGGTTGTAGTCTTGCTTTGGTCCATTCTTTCCATACCCATATTTTGCCCTTTTAGAATGGAAAATGTTTGCCCTGTGCCAATATATGTACAAAATGTTTAACTTTCTTTTTGATTTTTTTTTCTTTTTGATTTTTACAGGCACTTACAGCTAAGAGTTTCCCTTAGGTCTCAGAGGAGACTTTAGACTTGGATATTTCAGCAATGCTGGAACTACTAGGACTTCAGCAACTTTTAGAGATGGACTAAACGCCTTTTGCATAGAGTGATACACATGAGCCTTTCAAAAGCCAAGGTGAAGTGCTAAGGTTCGTGATGTGAGCAGCTTTTCCTCTCTGCCATGGCATTTCTTCTTCAGAGCCAGCCGACCATAGACTAAAATGTGAGCTAAAGTAAATCTATCCTCCTGTAAGTGTCAGGTATTATGTCTCAGCAACAAAATAATGTCTAAGACACTTATGATCCATCAAATACAGTATACTATAGTTACTCTGCCAGACATCTGTATTCTTAAAAAGAATGAGCTCCAGAGCTGGGCATGGTGGCACATGCCTTTAATCCCAGCATTTGGGAGACTGAGGCAGGATGATCTTTGTGAGTTCGAGACCACCCTGGACTACAAAGTGAGTTCAAGGCCGCCTCAACTGCATAGTGAGACTCTGTGTCAAAAATAGGGCCGGGGATTTAGTTCAGTGGCCTAAGTGCCTGCGTGAGGTTGAGAGTTCAGTCCCCAGTACCAGAAAAAAAAAAAAAATTAGCTCCATTATAAAAAAAAAGCAAGATAATCCTTATGAAATGCTAAGAAATAAGCCCAAGACTGAAATGTATCCAAGAATCCATTCAGCTCAAACCAAAATAATGTTCCACAGTGAGACAAGAGAAAGCAGCCATGAATTAGTACAAAAAGAGACTTTTTTTCAGAAAGTAAACAGGACCCTCACATGAGGTCTAAGGCTCAGAGGAACCCCCGAACCACCACACCTTGGGGTTGTCGATGATCGGGGTGACAACCAGGTCTGAGTCCGTGTAGATCAGCGCCCTCAACTGGGACTCCAGTGCTTCCTGGCTCAGGTGTGCACTGGTGACCTGAAACAGGAACAGAAATTACACTTTGTTTCCATGACTACAAAGACAGCACGAGTAAGACGCTGAGGAGGACACCGCCATGAAAGGTCACGGGTATCCAGGCGCTTTCACAGCTTTTCAAAACGCTGTCACTGCCTCGGGCAATCCTCACCAAGATTCTAAAGGCTGTGTGTCGTCATTCTCACTTTACAGGTGGACAAGCACAGCTCAGGGAAAGTAACCGGCTTGCTCGGCTCATGTCAAGCACCACTTACCACTAACACCGAGAGGACCAGAAAGCAGACCTCCTACACCTGATGCTCTCACCTGCGACCCGGCCGTGGGTGCTACCATTGCCCTCCTGGTGTGCATCGTTCCCCCAAATGCTCATCAATCATTTCTGCCTTAGTCACTATTCAATATGAAATTAGAGTTACAAAATAAAAATCTTTGGGCTTAAATACTGACCTGCTGCCAAGGTGTTGAACATCAACACATTTATGAAACCTAGAGTCGGTATATAAGGACAGTGTATAACCAGATGTCACCATCAGTTAACCCTTTGAGACTGCTGTATGCACATATGCATGCATATGTGTATGCTCTACTTAATTATAATTTTTACTCCTAGTGTTCTGCCCAAGTACTTCACATTGGGGGAAAAAAGAGGACCTACACATTATAAACTGAAATTTAAATAAGGATTAATGACCTTAATAAAAGAAAAAACCAAGCCAGTAAAGAAACGAATGGGGAAAATATATCAAAGGGACACAGATACAGGAACAGAAAAGTTAGCTAATAAAGGTCCCAGAATCTGAGACAGGCACCAGCAATGTAGGCAAAAGAATAAAAATGCAAAAGAATAGGAAAGGATGTTGGGGGAAAAAAACCTAAGTTTAATAACATGAACTTTCAAGACATAAAGACCAGTACGTTGACATGGTCACTTGTTAATTATGAGATCTTAAGAAATTTAAAGACTGTTTTCCTCATCATAATAAAGATTAAAAGCAGCCTTTCAAGATTTGAAGAGTAAGTGCATGGCATTTGAAACAAAGCCCGGCGCTACTCAATTGAGGACAGATGTGATTCATGACATTCTTTTAAAAAGTCGCGCTGGCTTCTGCCAACAACAGACTGCTGGGAGTCGTGGAGGGAAGGCAACAGGCTGGTGGAGGACAGTCCCGGGAGGCGGGGCAGCAGGATCAAATGCCTGGCAGGGCCAAGAGGGACACGCCTGCCTTAACATGGAGGGAGCGAGACTGGTCCACAGAAGAAAGAGAGAGCAATATCTGAAAGATACTGCTGCAACTTAGCCAGAAAACCAAAATTAATCAACTGAAGGTGCTGTAACTTAGCTGGAAAACCAAAATTAATCAACTGAAGAATTACTAGGAACAATACAAGAATTAGTAAGGGGTGCCAATTAGAAAATTTCTATATAAAAATTTCCTATAGCCAACCTGAACAAATACACAAATAACAAGTTATCACAATTTAGTATCCCATTCACAATCGTAAAATGTAGGGGTCTGTGCCTAAATCCCCAATCTCCTAAACGAGGGCATGGTGAAGGCCCAAACCAATGAGACAAGTGGTGTCCTTGGGCTCCAGGAGGACCAAAACCCTCTGCAGAGTTCGTAACTCTGGTGGCTGAGACAGAGAATGTCTCTGGGCAGGCCTTCTTTACTGAAAACAAGGAAGGAGTTGAAGTGGAAAATGCAGGAAACCTGAGCAGGATCTTGGGAGGGGTTCAAGGACCCCTCCAAGCAACAGACGATGCTAATGAAGGAGAACTATCCTAGGAGAAAGTCTCCAGGTGTCCTCAACCGTGGCCCATCCTGCCCCGCAAGGCATCTCCTCGCTCTCAGTCCAGCCACACCCGGCCCAGCCACAGCCCTGCACGTGTATTCAGCTTCAACAGCTCCAACAGGAGAAGATAAACAGATATAATACTCAGGAATATGAGTATTGTAGAGCTCTGTTTTCTAGTCCTCTTTGCCTAAGGGTAAAGGGTGCTAGACATGAGCCACGATATGTGATCCAAAATCACATGAAAATCACATGATCTCACAATATGAGAACAAAATCACATGAAAAAAACTAAAAAGTTGTTCCTTTGTTTGAAAACAAATCTTAGGTATCAAACCAAAGCACAAATATCAAAATAAAATCAGCTTTTGCTTTGGATAGTGTTATGACTTGTGTCTGGATGTCCCCCCAAAGCCTCATGCAATCACAGGTGGGGCTTTCAGAGGTGGCTGGATCTGGAGTGTGTGTTGCTGGGATCAGGGGTGTATGATCACTACATCACTCCACTGATTGGCCTGGTGCAGCCTGGATGTGGATAACGGCAAGGACCACACTGGGTGGAGTGCTGCCCACCTCAGGGTAGGACATAAGGACAGGGAGACAGCTGCTGCCCTTGCATGCTGGTCACTGCTCTTGCTTCCACCTGCCTTCCGCCTTCCATGCTGCGAACTGTATTTTCCTCTCTGTGATGCCCTCTGCCAAGTCACCCTGCCTTGCAGCCAGACAATTATGGACTGAAACCTCTACAAACTGTGAACTAAATAACCTTTCCTTCTTTAACTTCAGGTTTTGGGTATTTTTGTCTCAGCTACAATAAAAGATAGTTAAGTGGCAAGTAATGTTTAACTCAATATAAGTATCATTTAGAAGTTATACAACATAAACCACGGCACTTATATAATTACTGTTTAAGCACTTTCAATGAAATTTATACTTACTCTGCTCTACAATAACCATCTACTAGAACTTCAATATCTACTGCATTTCACAATGTTTTTTTCACTGATTTTCTATTTTACATACAATCAAACATCATTAGCAGAGAAATTTTTACAACCCATTTACACTAAGTTTCCATGCGGAAATTTCAAATGGCCCAAATGCACATCCACATTACATTTAAAAACTGTAACAACCAAAAACAATCATATTTATCAAACAGTAAGTATAATAAAAATAACTTGGAAAGATAATCATAAATAGTTTTGTATTTAAAACAAACATGGTTGAAAGAAATTAAAGGAAAGCTAAATAAACAGAGACATCTAATGTTCACGAAAAAGAACTTAATACTGTTAGGATGGCAACACTCCCCCAAACTGTTCTGCGGATACAATGCAATCCACATCATACCCCAGTCAGGGTCTTTGCAGAAAATCATAAGGTAATCCTAAAATTCACGTGGAAATGCAAGGGACCTTGAAAAGCCAAAACAATCTTAAGAAATAACAAAGTTAGAGGAATCACACTGCAGTTTCAAAGTTACAAAAGCTTCACAAGAGCTATAGTAGTCACAGGAGCACACTAGCATCACAAGGTGAGAAGATGCACCAACAGGACTGCTGCAGTCAGGGTGTGCAAGGTCGATTTAACACAGGATACAATTTATAGAATGGTAAGTCACTCAAAGAGCCAAACACAAAAAAGTGCACGAAATCTGTCCACACACTAAAGACCCAAAGAATCCTGCTGACAGCCTGGATCCCACAGCAATGTCCTGCATGAATCCAGCTGAAGACCCATGGCCCATGACAATGCCTCCCACGAGTCTGTTTCACGGATCTGTGCTGGGGAGGCCCAAAGGTCAGCGGTGGAAGCTAGAAAGTCTGTGCCAGCAGGATGAAGTATCCATGCCAGCAGGCTGAGGGATCTGCTCTGGAGCCAAGAAGCAATACTCAAAATAAGGACCAGAAGTCCCCCAAAAAGTACCACAGCCATCCTCAGCGACAAAAATGAGGTCCTGAGCTCCTCTGACAATAACAACTGAGCTCCTATCAGGAAGCCAGCATGACAAGTTTCTCCTGGAGATTCAATAGCACACCATCTTCCCCTCTGGAGCCAGGAAGCAATGCTCAAGTATGGACCAGAGCTCCCCACAAGTGAACCTCAGCCATTCTCAGTAATAACGAGGTCCTGCACTTCTCTGACAATGAGAACAGCCAAGTTCACATCAGGAAAGAAAGCTTGACCAGCTCCTCCAGGAGAACCAACAACACAACCTCTTCCTCTCCAATTCTCCTTTTTATGTTGTTGGCAACAATCCTTAGGTGGGCCCTCCACACCCAGCACCACGCTGTTTCAGTTCAGTTGGGTGTTACAAGTTGACGACCAGTTGTCGATCTATCACAAGAACTGAGCCCAGAAAGAAACCCACACATTTACAACCAGCTGATTTCCCACAAGACAGGTGAGACAACACAACAGGGAAAGAACAATTCTCCCACAGCAGCACTGCAGAAACTGGAGATCCACGCATAAAGCAACGAAGCTGACCCCTACTCACAGCACAGGCTAACATGAATTCAAATGCACAAAGACCCAGTGTAAAAACGCACGCTGAAAAACGGCTCCAGGGAACCACAAGCACAGGCCCTGCGGCCTTGGAGCGGACAGCGGCTTCTTAGGTGGGACACCTGAAGCACAAGTACAGACAAACACACACACACAAAAGATAACCTGGACTACATCACAACACAAAACCTGTGCTTCAAAACAGCTCATCACGAAAGACAAGGCCAAGGAGCAGGGGAGGCTCCTCGGGGTGGCAGCACTGACCTGGCACACACAAGGTCAGAGCTAAAGGTCCAGGGTTCCACAAAACAAGAAGAAAGGAGAAAGTCAAAAGACAGCCGCAGAAGAGAAGAAAACATTTACAAATCGTATCTGTAGACAGTTGGGCGTGGTGGTGCATGGCTGTAACCCCAGCACTTGGGAGGCTGAGACAGAAGGATCGTTGTGAGTTCGAGGCCAGCCTGAGCTACAAAGTGCGTTCAAGGCCAGCCTGCACTGCATAGTGAGACCTTGTCTCAAAAAAATAGGGCTGGGGATTGTGAGTTCAATCCCTGGTACCAAAAATAAAAATAAAACATAAAAAATTTTTTAAATTTAGAAAAAAATCATCTCTCTAGAACAGGTTAAAAACCTGTTGTCGAACTCAGTAACAAGCAGATAAGAACCCAGCCATCACATAGGATTTGAACAGACATTTCTCTAATAGGGACAGACAAATGGCCAATGATCCCATAAGATTCTCAATGTCATAGCCATCAGGAGACAGCAAATGAAACCGCCAATAAGGTGGATTTTGACACCCATGAGAATGGCTCCCATCGGAAAATCCCTCAATGCAGCACCAGTCCCAACACCTGGAAGGCAGAAAAGACCTGAGTATCCGAGTATCTGTCAACCAGGGACAGGTCAATAAACTGGGACACTGCTCAGCCTTAAAAAGGAATGACCGCAGGGGACCAGGGATTTAGCTCAGCAGCTCAAGCGCCTGCCTGGCAAGTGCAAGGTTGTTTGATCCCCAGTAAAAAAAAAAAAAAAAAGGAATGACTTCAGTTAAGCACATGTCCCCCAGTGTGGCTGGGTCTCGAGGACAGAGGCCCACAGACGCGGCACGGTGTCACGCTGGGGTGCCGAACGCGCTCTGGGGTGGACGTTATGACGGCGGCATGACGACGCTGATGTGCGTAACACCATCGAACTGTGCACTCGGAAATGGTTAAAACAACACATTTGATGTAACACAGTGATACCTCAGTTCACAAATGCTTTTGCTTGTGAACAATCGGGTTCACAAACAGAAGCATCTGGCAAAGTTTTGTTTCCGTTTGCGAACTCTGAACTGGGTGATGAACGCGACCACGGCACCTTTCCCGCACAAACACAAACGCGGCCCTCTTTCCCAGAACCGTGGAGCAGATTAGGTTCCTGAACCGAGGTGTCGCTGCACGTATTTTGCCACTTTTCGGAGTGTGTGTGGTGCGAGGGCTGGAACTCAGACCCTGGGCACACTGAGCAAAGAGCTCTACCACCGACACTGCAGCTTAACATGCTCATGACAGGGCTGTAACTCGTATGTCTTGCTGCTGGGTGGCTTGAGCACCAGCAGTACATGCATGACTGTCCTATCCAGTGGTTTTTATTAATTTTATTAGTAAAAAGACCAATAAAAGTGATTAGATCTGTTTGTACTACCCGGGTACAAGCCACCCAGTAGGACAGTCATTCATGTAACCACGATGTGTTAGAAAAAGACAAGAGACAAACGACAAACACTGGTGAGGATAAGTAAATGAGCACTCTGAGCACACTGGTGAGAATGCAAAGTGGAGTAGCTATGTCAAGAAGCGGTTTGCAGCTCCTCAAGAAGTAACAAGTCAGTGCAGTCTGACCAGGCAAGGGTGCTCCTAAGTACACACTTGGCAGAAGTAAAAACAGGCCTCACACAAATGTGCACACGGATGTTCACAACAGCATTTTTAGCACAGTTAAATGGCAGGCACACCCCAAATGTCTGTCAGCAAAAAGATGCATACAACAGAGTATTATTTGGTAATAAAAAGGAACACAGTACTCACCATGCTACAACTTGGATGAATCTCAGAACCACCCTGTCAAATTAAAGAACCAGTAACAAAAGACTACACACTGGGTGGTTCCACTTGTCTAAACCATCTAAAACAGGCGAGCAGACTGATGGCTGCTCAGGTAAGGGTGGGAAGAACCGGGTGACGGGGTGACAGCTGCGGGTACAGAGTTTCCGCAGGATGAAGGTGCTCTCCCCTGCCTGGGGGGAACGGTTTAGTGTCTCTGCATAAAGCAAAGGCCCCCATCGCACAGTTCAAATGGGTGAACTGTAGCTCGTGTTGATTAGATCTCAAGGAAGCTGTTAATAAAACAAAAAACTATCAAGTGACTACAAGGGATCTCACATTTACAGTCCTCACTAGGAATCCAGTGATGATCAGGGAAGATACCTTTATTGGAAATCTTGCAATTGTGAACACGGTCCACATATCAATTTGCAATTATTTAGGTGAGCCTCTACATCCCACATAGAAAAAACAATTCCATCGCTGCGCTGCCCACCTTGGCCGAGGGAGAGGTCTTCTGCGGTGAAGTCTGAGCTCCATCCTGTCCAGGGCTCAGTCCCACAGCTGTGCTGGTCCTTGGGGTAGGACGAGAACTAGGAAATAACCATATGACATTATTTGGATTTCAGAAACTTTACCCTCTGCGTACTAGTTCTGAAAAAACACGTACTGTGAAACATGGTAGAATTTGATAATCATATATGACCTCATCATACAGGAATGTTTTAGCTCGAATTTGTGTGTTTAGATAGCACTATAATTTCTGGAACTGCTTTTGAAATAACTTCGTAATTTATTATTTCTTTTATTCAGTCTTCTATGACATGAAAATTCTTTTTTAACTAGAAATCTTAATACTCTGATTTTATTATTTTTATGTGTCTCCTGGTATAGGCAAGATCAATGCAATAAAATATAAAAAGAATGGAAAACACTGTTTTATTTCAAGATACATATGAAATGGGAAATTATCTTCACGCTATTTTAGACAAGTTATAATCTGCATCTATTTTTAGTAATTCCTCTTGCACACATAAATGTGTGCTATAATCTGTGAACCTCTACACTACTCCTTTGAGTTTTTACGTTTTAAAAATCCTCCCAGCGAGGTGTGGTGGTGCACATCTATAATCCCAACCCTCTGGGAGGCTGAGGCAAAAAAGAAATCACAAGTTTGAGCCCAGCCCAGGCAATTTAGCGAGACCCTATCTCAAAATAAAAAATAAAAAAGGGCTGGGGATGTGGCTCAATCCCCCATACCACAAGAAAATAATAATAATCCTTCTCATTAGATAATTAAGTCTTTCTAATTATTCCCCTTAAATTCTCTAAGACTAGTATTTTTACTCTTCACTTACTTGTTCATTCACTAAACAAGTACCTACCTAGCATATAACAACATATACCAGTGGTGATATGAGAGTCCTGAAATTTTCATTTCTATTTAAAGTACAAAATGAAAAGGATTCACCCCTTACAAGTAGGGGGAAATACATAATTTTTTAAATGCGTAGCAGAATCTAGAGTCCACCTGCCAGCGCACAGCTGTAACGGAGTGAAGGTGTCAGTGCCAGCAAGGCCCCACCCTCCTGCTCTGGGTGGCGGGTGCCCCCAGGACAGCAGGCGGCTGACGAGGACCTCACCTGTCTCTCTCACTGCCTCCCGCACTGTTCTGGATGTGACCACATGTACCTGAGAAGAAACAGTGACTCGTTCAGCTGACCCCCAGCAGAGCTCTTGGGCCGCAATTCGGCAGGATTTTCTGAAACGAGAAGGAACGCATTATCCGTAAAAGGACATGGTCATCCAGAGCCGAGCCTCATGCGCAGCGCTGGATTGGCAGAAAGCCCCCTCTCGAGTCAGCCAGGCCGACACCGCCCACAGCAGCCCTGGCCACTCACCACGCTTGAGCACAGGGCTGGGCCGCTGCACCACCCTGGGCCCGGGCCCCACACTGCGGCCACTCAGAAGATGCTGTGCCAGCTCCTTGGGGTCCTGGGGCCTGGAACCTTCCATCGCACTTTTGCTGCTACACAGGAGAGAGCAGCACACCCAGACTCAATTCGGAGCTCAAAAGCAGGATAAAAAGGCAACTAAACCACACGCGACACTTGGCAAAGCAGCATTCATCATCAGCATGGAAGCCGAGCACTGGTGACACGCAGGGTGCTTCCCCTGTAGACAAGGCCGCCCTGGAGGGGAGGCCAAGCACAGGGAGGCACCACCCCACTCCAGTGAAGGAGCTCCCCGCACAGCCCGCAGTGGGCCTGGTCTGGGCCCACAGCATCGTGTGTCGGCAGGAGAACCCCCCAGGTGACTGAGGGATGGGAAAGGCTCCCGCAGGGCGGAGGCCACAGGAGATGCCTGCATTTGCTCCCAGCCTCAGGTAACCCTGACGCAGCCCCCAGGCACAGCAGTGGCTAAGGGCTGTGCACTAAACGCCAAGAATTTATTCTCTGACCTAAGGGCTGAGACCCCGAAAACATGAGGCGGACCCCCCGGGTTGGTTCTTCTCTCTCCCTCTCCCTCCATCTCTACTCAGCCCCATCTGCCTCGCTCAGTGAGCTGGGCCGGAGACCACGCACTAAAACTGAAGACAGCTGGGC
>RJWM01045626.1:0-12671 GCA_004363535.1 Dasyprocta punctata | reverse complement strand
TAATCTTGAAGTAGTATAAAAGTTAATGAACTCAAAATATTAACTGTTAAAAATGAATTATTTATTTCTGCTAATTCCCTTTCAAACTCTGTATTCTAATTCGTTAGGTCTGAATTATAAAAAATAACACTGAAAACAATGAAAATATGTAAGAAGAAGAGAATGAAGCTTATTTACTAGAAAATCTGCAATTGCTATATCCTTTAATATTATTTTGTAAAACAATCATAGACATACAAAAATGCTGTATTTCTCTGTCATTTTGGTATATACAAATTAATGTGAAAATAAATCTGAAATTACAGTGGCGAAAAGGGACATATGTAGATGTGTATTTCTCATAGATATAAGAAAACTGCAAGAATACAATATACAAACCAATGCATGCTAAAGTGTCAGTCTCAGTTATACAGAGTGACATTTATTAGTGTTGTGATTCAGAATCAGGTTAATAGGAAAGAAAAAAGTGTCAAGATCAATACTCATTGTCTTTAAATTGCAATGATATTGAAGAATAATTGTATAAAGCAAGCTTTGACTTGATTCTTAGTCATATAACAATGAACCTAGTGATTTCAGAAAATCACAGATAATAAAATAAAAATTGCCCAGAATTCAAGCACTCAAAAATAACCACTTTCACATTTTGGTTTATTACTTTTTCATCTTTTTCAATACTGTGTATCTCTCAGAGTAGCTCATTGGGAGACAAACTGTCCTATTGCCTCGGCATATACAGTATTGAATTTAACTTATGTTTATGGTAGTGTCTCTCAAACCTCTCCACTCTTAAGGATTTTAAATCTGTAATCCATGTCAGAATGTCATTTAAATACTCAAAGACATGAAAAATTGTATGTATCAATATACATCATTTTATTCTTGTTTTACTTAGGAAAATCATTTTTGAAAAGCTCATGTTATTGTATGATTTCAATTTAGATGGCTTTCATGCAATTGAAACAATTTTGTCTTATATAATAAGTTTTTATTTGTAGAGCAAAAGCCAAATGCAGCCACTCAACAAGGAGAAAATTTAAGTCTTCTTAAAATAACATTCCACATGTGTCATCCATGTGGTTTTCCCCTCAGATATATACCTCTGGGGGTGTACTTCATCCAGGACTTAGGGCACTGCATTGTAAAATATTTCCCCACATTCTTACTCAGGATTTTCTACTCATGGATTGCTCCTAGCTAATAACTAAAGGCACTAAATATATTAATTCAAGTTTGTACATAGCCTCCTCTGATGTCGAATTTGAATTAAGGGTAACTTGAAACCTTTGCTGAAACTTCCTAAATTTTATTCTAAGATGCTTACACCCAACTTTTCTTCCTTTACATTTTATCAAATTTATACTGTATCTAAATAGCACTCAACTTTCTCCTCAAGTCTTGTCATTTTCCCTCAAACATACAAAATTCTGGAACATTCAATGGTGACTTGGTGCGTACCCTGGAAAATGTGCACCGCCACAGGAGGCGTGGGTAATAGCATGGAGGAGAGCTGATTCTACCCTCCTTCCTACCTGGATCCACATGCACTACTCCCACTCTTACCACAGTGCTTATATCCATTCAGGAGAAAAGATGAAAGAGTGAAATTTATTTTAGAAAGTTAGCGGAGACGAATTCCTCCATGTTTTCCTTCATGTACTCTTGTCCTTATCTACTCCTTTTTTCCCTTTTTTTTGAGAGCAGACCAAAAAAAAAAAAAAGAGTCTGGAAAATAAAGTTGTTTTTTGTTTTGGGGTACCAAGGATCGAACTCACAACCTTGTGTCTGCCAGGCAGGCACTTACGCCACTGAGATAAATCTCCAACGTGGAAAAAATTTTAACCAAATGAAAGTTAGAGCTCAGAATGGTTTCAAGGCAAGAAACACCTGAACTGAAAAAAAAATGTGAACAAAAGGAAGGAAAAAGTAAATATTTCTCTGGATAATAAAGAGGTTAAAAAATGAAACAGGTCTGTTTTTAAAAATATGTATTCAGCTTCTTGAGGAATTTGTGACTGTGCATGTTGAATTTATATATCCTGCAGAAATTTATTAAGAATGTTATGACTCATGCATTGTTTAATATTGTTCATTATCGAGTAGAGAGAAATATACTAAACTACAATCAAGCGTATTGTGGATTTGTAGGTTATGCATAACAGTGAAGGTAAACTCAACCTGATTTTAATAGGTACCTGCAATGGTCTCCAAATAAGATAATATCTAAATTATTATGTTAAGAGAACTAGAAAAGATTTAGAGCTGCAGCTGCATTCATAGGCTCATGCTACACTCTCCTAAAGAATGGAGAAAACCAAGATTTATTTGTGAGCGGAGAATTCATCACTCAAGAACATTTTTTTCCAATTAGCTGTTTTAAGCATGTCTTTCTTCACTCAAATTTTGAAAACAATAGTAGTAATAGAATGGTAATGATAATATCATTCAATACAAATTTGATCATTCTTGTGACTCTCAAAAGTGAAATTCAGGTTTTACAAGGATGAACCTATTGAAGAGAATGCAAAAACATAAAAATGCCCATGGCCTTTTTTTTAATGTAATGTATTCTGAACCAGCCCAAGACAGTGGAAAATCTCACTGTTTTATTTCTGAGGACTAACAGACACTTGCAGGTTCAAGATTTTATATTACAAAATCTATACCTTTGCTTGGCTAACTTTATTATGCTCATGAATCTCAGGGGACCTTGTTAAGTGTGAATGTGGCTTCCTTAGGTCTGAGTTGGGGTTCAGATTCTGAATCTCTAATGGCTCCCAAGTGATATCCTGATTGCAGGGTCTTGCAAGTCAATGAGCCAAACTTTTGAGCATCAAAGTTATATAATTATACTAGTTAGACCAAAATGTAATATCAATTTGATTTCGAGTTCAGTGTATTCATTAAAAATATAATGCTGGATTTTACATTTCCTTCTACTAATCCTAATATTATACAGATGCCCTTAAACTCAAATGAGATGAAAAGACATTATATATGTATTAATATAGTCTAATATTTTTGTCTTATCACCATACCACTGTGTGTTTGTTTAGGTCCATTCAGGAATTGATAACATAGTGATAATGGTCCAAGTCATACTTTATTCCAGAAATTAATAAACATTAGTGTACTTTATTGGCTATTAGATTTTTAATCATGCTAAGAGTGGAAAGTCATTCTGTGGTTTTGTATTTGCACAGAAAAATGCATTAGGATTTTTGTTTGTATGTTAATTATTTTGTGTGTGGTAAATTCAGATTTTGTAACCCCATCTAATTAGTAATTCATATTATATATTATATATAATTTATATTCCAAAATTGCAATCTTAAAATAATCACCCTACAGAAGACAGGTTTCTCTGTGGTGCACATTCCTAAAAGATGTTTGTCAATTTTGATATTCTGTCATGCAACCCCTGCTTCTTCACCCTAAGTTATTCCAGCTTAATTGTATTTACAAGGAGACCTGTGTAGATTTTTTATGACATTTTTTCAAATTTTTTTTATCATTTGACATATTCATTCATGGTGTCATTTTGCCACCTCTGGGGTGTACACCACACCATGCCACTGCTTTACTGGAACACGCAGCTACTGGGCTTCTACTGTGATCATAAATAGGCAAAAGTAATGGATTGAAGAGGCAGAGTTTACCATAAAGGAAGACAGTTTATTTGGAAGAGTGCAGAAAAGAAAGAGAGAAGATAAGCTGCTAATTCGGAAGATTAGGGGTCGTCTGAGGCCATATTCCTGGATTTTTCCTCTTCTCCATTTTATTTAATACTTGTGTTTTCTCCCATCCCACTGTGGGCACCGAGAAGTTATCCCATCTCATTGCCTCCCTGTCTGTGTTTGATCCTAACCTAGATACTCTATCTGTATTCTTCCTGGTTGTTTGATTCTTTTTGTACTTTTTTGATGGATGAGTGTGGGGAAGTGGAGCTCATAAAAGGGCAGTTTAGCATTAGAAATTAAGTAAGGGGGATAAGTGTGCATCTGGTGCAGTGGTATAGTGATGTTAAAGTGAATAAATATATATATATAGATTTATAATTTGTATATTATAAATATATATAGATAGATTTATAATTTGTATATTATAAATATATATGTATTTTTTTCCTAGCTATAAATATGTATGCATTGGTGTGTGTCTATCACACATTAAATAAGAGTCCTTAGGTGACTTTCCCTTCTTTGTTATTTTATCAGGTCAGCAGGGCTGGAGCCTTCCTGAGTCTGGTTTCTCTCTCTTTCTTTACCTTTGTCTTTCTACTTGCTGAAGTCTAACTGCACAGGCAAAAGCTGCCTTTAGTGGGATTTCTTCTTAATTACTTTAATAAAATTTAATGAGATTCGATTTTATCCTTTTTCCCATCTATGACCGCTTGTCCCTACATTTTCAGCGATATTCTTACCTTGTCTCAAAAATAGTAAGGCATGTATCAAAATATAATGAAGATAGTATAGTTCAGATTTGTTTTAAAATAAAATAACTTGTAATTTGTACATGAAATTCATTTATCTTTCAGAACTCAGATGCGTCCTACTTTACAAAATATGTGCAGGTTTTGAAATGCTATTTCAAGTCATCTTAATGGCTTTATAGAACAGTGAATATATAATCTATGCTTATATTTAAAATGATAAATTGATAATATATAAAATAAAATGATACAGATATGATTGAAAACATTTTTCGTGATGCACATTTAAGACTTCATTTGTGTTCATATTTCTAAAAAATTTTGCAAAACAGCAATATTGTCTATATTATTATTTTTTATTATTTCTAGTTTTGTTCTTCATGCTTACTAAGTAATCTAAAGTTGGCATCTGTGTAAACAAACAAAAATATGGTAGATTTTACAATTTTTGAAGTCTATTTTCCTCTTTAAATTTTAGTAAAAGTGTTTGCTTACTACTGGAGTTTCTGCTTGACGGCGTTTTACTTCCCAAATTGAGGTAAATGCATGTGTTTCTCATGCAGGTGTATGCCTTTAGAAATTTACTGCTTTTGGATGCAATGCACAGCCATTCTACAGCAAAAATTACCCCAAAGTGTTTGTTTTCTAGTAAATGTAATCTATAGGATAGTCACACTATAAATGCAAATTAAATACTGAGCTTTCAAATTGGAAACCAGGAATGCCAGAAGATTCTCTTGGGTACACAAATAAAAGATATTGACTTGGTAAACTTTAGAAAGTAGTATTATGTGAAGTAATAGTGTAAGGATCTAGCCACGGGAGAACCTTTGGTAAATATGAATAGAGGCTAGAATATTGTAAGATGATTTTAAACTCTGTGATCTATGGTCATATTTGTATACATATTATTATAAAAATTTAAATGCTGCCCTATATATTCTTCTACTTTGAAAACAGAAGTAATGGCATTTAGTTTTTAAATACAGAAAAATTATATAATAAGAATGTACATATGATCATGGTGATGCCCTGATATTTATGACACTTTGTTTAAATGTAAAGTAAGTGTGTTTCTAGAATTAGGAAAGTTTGATAGACTTTGATAACTGTCGTAAAATAATAGAAGAAATACTTCTGTATTATGTGAAGCATATAGAGTTGCTACATTCACCTATTAATATTTGGTTGATGTGATCAATAATATTCAAGGAATAAACACATCATCTTTCAAGATCCCATTTGCCATCTTAACAACCCCATACTGTTGAGGTACAAAATTGTCTGGTATGAAAAAACACAAAAAAACTTTAAAAATATTTGGTCAAATTTTCCATTGAAGGAAATTTAAAATTTTGTGCATATCTTCTATATTGAGCTGATGGTAAGAGCACAAAATCGAGTTACCACAAACTTGTAATGAATAGATTCTTATAAATGAAATACAAAATAATATGTGCCTTTGTTTGCTTTTAAGTGTCTTTTCAAACTCAGGATTTGATTACTAATTCAATAAAATTGATCTTTTAAAAATGACTTTGAATTTTAAGTTAAGAAATCACATAAATGAGGCACTGAAGGGGGTGTTGTCCATTGAAGGTAGAAATAAATGTAAAAGCCACTGTCTTAAGTTACTTTACTCATTACTCAGACAAAATACTTACACTCAAAGTTAAAGGAGGAGCGGTTTATTTGGTTGATAGTTTGTACAGGGATCAGTTCAAGATTAGCTGGCTCCAAGGCAGGGTGCCATGGCAGACTGTCATCACAGAGGAGAAACAGTTCATGGCAGCAGAAGGTAGCAAACCAAGCAAGGGAGAGACCACAGCTCTGTTTATCCCTTAAATCTTATCCAGCAATTTAGGGAGGGTATCATTAACACCCTTAATCCTAGTGCCCTTCTTCGTTGCACCATGAATCAATCTCACTGTCACACATTCTTGATACAGCCACCTCTGAAAAAACCCACTTATGACTTAAACTTTGGGGGGACATCTAGACACAAGCCAGAACAACTATTTAAAATAGAGATATATCAGTTTTTGTTTTATTTGTATTTCAGACTAGGGTTGTAGTTCCTGTGTTTTCAAAGCGATAAATTTAAGTTCTTAATACTCATAAATCTCTATTTTGTGGTCTATAGCATCACATACAGTTCTTGAATGTTACTGTTTCTTATTATCTCAATTTATGTTGACTAAACAATTATGCAGTTCAAAACCTATCTGATATGCTGTAAAAAAAAAGGAATCGTATTACTAAGTGAATTCATTATTGCAGCTCTACAAGAAATTTTTATTACTTCATTCAGATTTATGAATTTACAATGTGGCTCAATAAATTTCTGCTATCTTTAACCTACTGGATAAAACAACCAGGTATACATTGAAGGCCATGTATTTAATAGCATGGCATGAATTATCAGCTAATGGCTTTATAATTGTTGCTATAAGATAAACTAAAGCTTAAATTTTAAGTATATTGATTCTAAAAGACATCACATGATCAAAAAATCTTTGCATTAAAATTGGTTATTTGATTTTGAAAATAATTAAGGCATAGTACCAACTGCTTACATAAATGAATTTTAATAATTATATAGGACTAAGAATTCATTATTATAAGCAATCAAACCCCACTCATTATACATGAAATACTGCTTTTTTCTTTCAGATGTAAGTGCAAAAACCTCAGGTGTTGCTAAGTGAAGCAATTCAGCTATGTATTTTTTTGTTCTTTATATATATCACAAAGACAAAATATTTCTTAGATTTCTGTAGTGTCTGTATTAAGTAGTACAAAGTAGTTCCTTTGAAGACGTGCAATGACAGCAATAGTATTTTAGTAAAAGTGATACTGCCTCTTGTTTCTAACAAGATTTCAACTTGAGAATTTCCTGTAGGAATGGCGACATCAGCAATCATTAAGAGTGGCATTCTGTTCTAACTAGAATTGTAATATTCAAAAGTCTTTCAGTTTGTGAATAGGATTGAATTCTAAAATATATGAGAGTTTTAAATAGTTATTCTTTATTTTTTTTCAGTCCCTCATTTGGACCCTTCTCTAATCTTCCCTATTTTCATTGTAGAGTTAGCAAATTTATCCAATGTTAAACAAAATATGTATGGGAGGCCTTTGATTTGGGGTGATCTCTTAAAATAAGCCCCAGTAAGGCTCACCAGATAAAAATGGAGACAACCATGGTAAGTGCTGTACAATCAAACTGAAGCATCAAAGAAGAAGACAAATTCTCAGAGTAAATTTCGCTGAAAGTGGAAATATCAGTCTAAGTGTAATAAGCAAGTCTTCTCTACTGTATTTTACCAAAATAACCCAAAATAAACAGCTAACCAGTCAGATTTTTCCTTTGTGTCTGAGTCCTTATTTCAGTTTTACAAAATCCACTGTTCTATTATCACCATTTGGAGATTTTATGCCTTTTGGTAGACTGGCGTCTGTCCTATCTCGTGAATTGTGAATAAAAGTCAATGAGATCAGAGCCAGGCGTGGTGGCGCACGCCTTTAATCCCAGCACTCGGGAGGCTGAGGTAGAAGGAGCCTTGTGAGTTCAAGGCCGGCTTGGGCTACAACGCGAGCGCAAGGCCGGCCTGAGCTACATAGTGCGACTCTGCCTCGAAAAACCAGGGCCGGGAGTTTGGCTCAGTGCCTTAAGCGCCTGCCCTGGCAGGCGCGAGGTTGTGAGTTCAATCCCCGGTGCCGCCAAAAAAAAAAAAAAAAGTCAATGAGATTCATAACTCCACCAAACAAAAGAACTAGGAAATATGTATATGCATAATTATTCATAATTACAGACATGCTTGGAAGTTTCTATAGCCATTATGTTTAGACAACCATGGTCACAGTTAATTTTAAGGGTTAATTCTTGGCACAAAAGTTACCCAGGTGAAGCATTAATTCTATGAGGATATTTCCTGATAAATTTAGCACTTGAGTTAATGGATTCAGTTGAATAGATTTATGCCCCCAATGATAGGAGGCAAAAATTAATTTTCTTTTATTAGTTTGATGTTATTGTTTTACCTATTCTTCTCTCTCTCTCTTTCTCTCACTCTCTGTCTTTGACTGCAATCTGTATTATTTCCCTTAGTTCTAAGCCTTTAAACATTCAAATTAAATTATATTAATGTCTTTTCCAAGTTTCCAGCTTCTATGTGCCTGATCACGTGACTATTTAGTGCCCATAATCATATGAGCCAGTTTTGTAGTTAATTTGTCTCTCAGTTTCTTTGTGTCTCTGCCTGTCTGTCTCTCTGTGTCTCTGCCTCTCTACCTCTCTCGCTCTCCCCCTCCCCACATTTTTCTCTTCAACCTGAAATTACAGATGAGGAAAACAAACAGCCAAACCAATAAACAAAAACCAAAAAGCCCTGAGAAGATAGCAAAGTGGAGTCCCTTCTGATTCCTCTTTACATGAGAATGCTGGGCCTTCCAATTTCAAGAGCTGAGCCACTCTACATTCTCATTAACCCGACATGCAAATCATGTCTCACTGTATCAACAAAGTACACTAAGCACTAAGCTACTCTTAACATGTTTGTTGAAAATATTTTTATATTATTACCAGACATCAATGCTGTAAGATTTATTCCTTTAGCAAAACAGCTAAAATTAGTTCCAAGAATCATAGAATTATCCTTAGCACACTGCATTTCTTTTCCTGCTCAAGTGACACACTCTAATTCTTACTAACTGCACTTTGTGTAAAAACAAGACTTGTCATGTTGCCTTTAATGATGCACTGGCTAGTCTTGATAGTCTCTGTGTTTATAATCAATTTCAAAATTAGCTCATAGAGCTACAACTCTTAACAAATAAGTTAAAAAAACAAAAAATGTTCAAGTTTTAAATTGAACAGCATTGCAATTACAGATTAATTGGGGATATTTGGCATTTTTACAGTGCCAAGTCTTTATACCACCTTTGTTTAGGTCTTTTTCCTATCATTACATGCAGTGACGAAAGTTTTCTTTATACAGGTTAAAATGCCTTGTATGGATTTAATTTTAGATACTTCAGTTTTCTGGTGCTATGGGAAATAGTAGTTTAGAAAATATTTAAAGTTGTGGTTAGTAAAATACAGGAGTATAGAAAGAGTATATTTGTAGGGCAAATTTAATGTGAAAACTTACTGAACTTTTTCATTTCTTCTGATATTTTGCAGTATAAATAATCAAATACTATATGCAAAATATGATTTTTCTCCTTTAAAAATAATTCTTTCTGTTCTATTCCTCCATATAATACATAACATAAAATATTCCTTAGCAATTCTAGCAAAATATTACAATGATGGTATAAAATATATGATAGTGAGTAGACTTTCTTTCAATGTATTAAGGAAATTTCATAAATGTTTCATAATTTTAATGTCTTGATTTTAATATCTATAGTTAAATATTAAGAGTTTTAGGATGTCTGTTTGTCTTCCTACTTTTTAAAAGGGTTTCAAATGTTTTCTTTTTAATAGGATGAATTCTCTGCGTATCCCACCTTCCCACCCCATGTGACACATTATTTCAGTGATTTTTTTTTTTTCATGTAAGGGTAACCTTGTATTTCTGGAAAATCAAGGCCAATAACTATGATGTTCTTTAAAGAAAATTAAAAAACAGCTCTTTAAAATTTAAATTATTGTATGACGATTTGTCATATGTGAATTACAGAATTCGACTCACACCTGAGAAAGCAATTCCAGAATCAAGTGAATGAGTGCAGCCACCACCCAAAAGATGCCTTAATTTATCATCTTTAAAAGCTTTTTTTTTCTGTTCCTCTCCACTACATCTCCGGGGAAATCACTGCCACATTTGATGATTTAAACTGTAAAGATCAAAATATTAGTGTATGGTGTGTATGGTGTTTACCTGTTTTTAAAACTTAGTATACCAATTCTAAACATTCAGATTAAACACATCACTTGGATAGGACAAGACTGCAGGAAAAGCCTGGAAGCAGAACAGGCCTTCATCTATGACAGCAGAACTTTTCTCTGAATGACAGCAGAAGGTATAATTTTATAACGATTAAAGGATTCATATCAGTTCAGAGCCAGCATCGCTTATCTTTTAAAAGTCATAGATATTTGAATTCTCCAGGGCACACTCGCCTTTTCAGAAGATTTGGCAACAATTCTTTCTTAAAAATACTTAGAGAAATGTAAATATTCCTCTGTAACTTCATTGCACACTGATTAATGGTATGTCTACAAAAAGTAGTTTAATTTGAGTGTATACTTCACAGGGTTCTTGTGGTACAGATTATGCTTTAATTCAGATGATCAGTTCTCATTCCAGAAAGAGAGAGAGAAAGAGAAAAGAGAGAAAGAGAGAGAGAGAGAGAGAGAGAGAGAGAGAGAGAACATACTCAGATGCATCATTTTCAGAAGTGACTGAAATGATTGGAATGATTTTCAGAGATATGGACAAGAACATGGAATGGTAAAGAACTGCTATAGCAAAACAGTAGAAAACCATTACTACTCTTCAATTGATGAATATTTACTGGAAATTTAAGGGACTGAAAAGTAAGCAGAATTCTGTAATCGTTGGATCTGGAGGTGAGAGTTTGTCAGGCAGGAGTTGTGAACTCTTGTAGAGAAACAGAGACAATGTACCTCCTGAAAAGAAACTTAGGGAAAAAAAATCACCATATTTTTTTTCCATTTGAGCTTCCTTTGGAAGTAATGCAACATGAAAAAGGGCAAAAGAATCTCCATTCAAGTGGACTTTAGAATTTCCCCTACAGGGTTATTCTGCATGATGGAAAGAATAGAGGGTAGGTTTTAAGTACACACAACTAATACCCACCCTCTGAATAGGAAAGTTTTGAATAATTAAAGTATATGGATTCCCATTTTTATTCTGTGCTAGAAAGTAAGATGTTTCTGAGCTAAGTAACTGCATTAATTTTTTATTTTAAAAGCATGAGAAACCTAGTGGTGTCTAGTCTTGTCTTTTGTTTATAGATTTACCCTATTGGTTAAAGTGATAGTGTTAAAGTATATTTGATTTGTTTAACTGACTCAAAAACAGCCAATCAGGTTAAAAGAATGGAAAACATAAACTTTATTTCTTGAGAACGCAGAAGGTCATCGAATGGTCAATATATACCTTTAGACTAGATTAAAAGATTGTTCTACCTTAATGTGTTCTTTAATAAAATAATTCTGAATCTAAATTGATCAATATAATGTAAGAAAATAGAACACTAAGCACCCCAAATTACAAATATTTCTATTTATACCAACATTCGTATCTAAATAAATGTTTTTATTCCACTCAGCTATTCCATATTTAATTGACAAATAGCTAAACAAGTTTCTATTTTTCACTGATATATGCTTCACAATTCAGTATTTGTCATTTCATTTACCTTACCTTGTATTGATGTATTTAAATTTAAAAATTATAAGCTTACCTTTCATAAAACAGCAAGAAACTAAAGTAGAATTTTCTTTGATAGCTCTGACAAGTAGTAAAATACAAATAAAGTATATATGATATGATTAAACATAAAGAAAATCAAATGAATGAAAGATGAAATAACAGAAATAAACAATGTTAACTACTTTTGAATGTCTTATACAATTGACCTATAAGAAAGAAGCAAAAATTTGTATAGGAAAGGATCTATTGCTTTACTTATAAAAACCATTTTTGTGTTTAAACATTATTATTTTTGCTAAGCTGTGCTGTTGAAAGTTGTATTGTTGAACTTATTCTCTGTTTTCGATTATTACAAATGAAGACATGGGAGTGTTTTGGATCCATTTCAATTTCATTTATTCATATTCTTTTCATATACTCTGCTGAGTTATTATTCTCAGAATATGCATTGTACCTGATATTGAGTAGTACCACTGTTCCATCGTGCACTTTGTAAATGTGACTTAATACTTAATTTCCATAAGTTTAAATATGTTATATTTTATGTTTTCTATTAAAACTAATAATCCATCCCAAAATCCTAATTATGTAACATGTTTTTCTTAGATTGACCAAAATACTTGTTTCATGTTAGGAATCTTAACATTTCATTAAGGAATTTATTAAGAGAAATAGAATGAGGGGGAGAGGGAGAGAGAGAAAGAGATACAAAGAAAGATAGAGAAACTAAAAGGTATCAAAATATTGCACTAAAATATTGAATCACTGCTTTTAATGTTTCAGTCTAGCTTTTAAAAAGCAGACTTGCTAAATAAAGTCATAGATGCCTTTCA
>RJWM01045625.1:0-12718 GCA_004363535.1 Dasyprocta punctata | reverse complement strand
AAATAAATAAATAATTAAATTAAATGGAAAGGGCTGGAGAGCCTGTGACTCGCTGTGGCCCAGCTTTGTCGGTGCAGGGCCCCGTGCCCCTCCTGCTCCCCTAGATCCTGACGGTGAGGACAGAGCCTGAACTCACCCATGGGACCGGCTCCTCTGGCTCCTTAAGGACAGAGTGGGGGACAGATCTGTGTTCTGAGGGTCAGGCCAACCGCTCTAAAATCTGCAGGATTTCTGCGGGGATTGTGCTTTTTCCCGTCCCCTCTTCATTCCCCTCGGAGAGTCTCACTCTGGCAGAAAGTCAGGCTTTAAGAAGAAGAAAGAAAAGGCCGTAGCATTTCAAGCTGGCCTTGCAGGCGCCGACTCTCTCCCTCCCGCCCTTCGTCCTCCCCCTCCAGGCCGCTTCAGTGACTAAAGCTCTCCGGCAGGGCTGGAGGAGGACAGCAGCCAGTGACCTTGTGACTGCGCTGACCTCTTGCCTGGGGGCTGCTGGGCTCTGAGGGTCACGGGGTGCCGGGCGGGAATGGGGAGGTGGCCACCCCACCTGGAGCTCTGCTCGGGTAGTCACAGCGCACGGAGCTGTCTGTCCGTGCGGCAGTGGCCGTGTCCTCCTGCACTCCCCTGGACGACAGAGATGATGACAGGACCCCGGGCTCCGGAGTGCAGTCACAGCTCTGCACGTCACCAAAGGCCCCTTCACCCTGCTGCGTGGGACGGAGGCCTGGACTCCCACGAGCGGTCAGTCACTGAGCAGCGAGACTTCTCAGTAGCCCAGGGGGCAGCTGGAGGCTCCTGCCTGGGGACGCGTGACGCAAGGCCGAGGGGGAATGTGAGTCCCATTCTTGGGAAGCCTCAGCTTCCTTCTGGGAGCACTTGGGGACTCTGAAAAGCAGACTGGGAGCTGGGCATAGTATGCTGGTAATCCCAACACTCAGGAGGCTGAGGCAGGAGGAACGCTGCAAGTTTGAGGCCAGCCTGGGCTACAAAGTGAGTTCAAAGCCAACCTGAACTACACAGCGAGATCTTGTCTCAAAATAAATAAACAAAATTTTAAAAAGCAGGCTAGGAAGTTGCTGTTAAACATAAATGTGACGTGGATATATTGTAGCATGTGACTGCCACTGTCTGGATTAAGAAAAAATTAAGGAAAAAGTCCAGGCCTTGGGTGAGGCGTGAGGAAAAATAAAAACTGTCTGAATAAAATTGGAGGACGATTTTTTTTTTCCCTTTTTTGGTGCTAGGAAAGCACAAGCTCACCCACTGATCTCCTGGCCCTGGGGAGGGTCCCTGACCTCTCAGGTCACCATGCAGGTCACAGTGGAGCAGGGTTTCTTCGCCACCTTGAGTGACTGTGATGGCTTCGGTGTTCAATTTTTTTTTTTTCTGTTTTGTTGTTTCTTTAAGGACTCAGGATTGAACCAAGAACCTTCATATAGAACTTCTCCCCTAGTCATTTTAATTTTTTATTTTATTTTATTTTATTTTGAGACAGGGTCTGCTAAATTGTTAAATTGTCCAGGCTGGACTCAGATTCCTGATCCTCCTCCTTCAGCCTCCTGAGTCCTGGGAGTACAGGTTTGTGGCACCACGCCGAGCCTTTGGTAAACATAAATCTCGCTACCTTTTGCACCTTTCTTGTCCAATTCTTTGCTCAGGACAACAGCCTAGGAAGAATCTCTAGAAACCCACATTACCCCAGTACCCCAGTACCCCAGTACCAGTCTCAGGGTCCCATAATGGAACTTTGTTTAGGAAGAAGTAGGAGGGAGGGCCTAGGAAGGGGGTGCACTGCTGTCCTAGGAGAACCAGGGAGGCCTGCTCCGAGCTCGCCTCGGCGGGAGTCGCCCCGCTCAGATGGGGTGTTGGGCTGTCTCACGGGGTCCCAGGTGCCCCGGGTCGCCCGTCTGTTCTCACGCACGTCTGCGTCCAGCTGCCCTCGCAGTCTGGCTGCCGGGCCGCCTCCCCACGGCCACTCTCGGCCTCATCAGCTCTGAGGCCCGGTGGGCACACGTCCTGTTAGCCCGCCGTGCTCCCCGTAGGGCCATCTCCTAGGAGGTGACCCCGAAGAAACAAAGCGCACCCCTCGCCCTCCGCTCCCGGACGGACCCCTGGCCTGGCCCCTGGGAGCCCTGGCTCCAGCGCTGTGGTCCCAGCCGTCTCTCCGGCTCCCACCAGCCAGGCGGGCACTTGTGACAGTTCACCTATGGGTGGCAGCTGCCCAGGCTCAGCCGGCCACGCGCACGGTCAGGGGAGTCTCGGGGGGTTTCTGCGGGGTTTCGGTGCCGGGGAGTAAATCCAGGGCCTCAGCACACACTTTCCTGGCCCTGGCCTCTCTCGGATCAAACCACAAAGAAACAAAGAAACAAAACGCAAGGGGAACCGCAGCCTGCAACCCCAAACAACGCCCCACTGCCAAGCTCAAGGGTCACAAGTTCCAGTCCAGCCTCGGCAGCTCAGGGACCTAACCAGACTGGGTTTAAAATAAAAGATAAAAATCACAGTTCCATGCGAGGGCCCTAAATTCAAAATAAGAAAAGAAAAGAAGCGGCAAGAGACGGGTTTCAGGTGAAGATGAGGAGGCCGGCCGGAGGGCTGGGCCTGGAGAGCTCGGCGGGAGCAGCCCCTGACCTGGAGCCCAGAGCAGATGCACCAGGCGGCCGGCGGCTGGCGGGGTGGAGGGGAGCCATGGGCCCCGAGGCACGGCACCGGCCAGCACTCCTGCTCTCGGCCCTGCGCCTGCCCTGGCTGCGTGGAGGAGCAGGGCAGGGCCCACGCTGCATCCACACCCAGGGACCAGCCGGCTGCTTGGCCTCCTCCTTCCTGGGCCCCTGTGCGTGCTGCGGACCAGCCTGGGCCGCGTGTGTGCTAGGCCACGGGTGCGCAAAGCCAAATCCGAAGCTGCGGCCCAGTGCTCGGCCCCATTTCTAGAGCTGCTTTTATTTTTTATTTTATTTTATTTTATTTATTTGTGTGTGTGTGTGTGGCACCGCGGATCAAACTCATAGCCTCGCGCCTGCCAGACAGGCACTTAAGCCACTGAGCCAAACTCCCAACCCTAGTGTTTTTGAGGCAGGGTCGCACTATGTAGCTCAGGCCGGCCTTGCACTCGCGTTGTAGCCCAAGCCGGCCTCGAACTCACAACGCTCCTCCTACCTCAGCCTCCCGAGTGCTGGGATTAAAGGCGTGCGCCACCACGCCCGGCTTGGAGCTGCTTTTACCCTTGCTAGGCTGACTTGGTCCCTGGACCGAGACAGGAGTGGGTGCTGGGCCTCAGCCTCCAGGTTCCCCTTTACCCGAGCCGCCCACCCCACCCCCGGGCCTGGGGGCCGCCTGCCCTGCCCACGCCGGCTGTGGAGGCCTGGGGCCTGCTCGGCTCTGCGGGTGACATCACTATGAACTGGCAGGGCAAGTGAAGGCCAGCCCGAAGGAGTCTCCACGGCCCGAATGTTTGATCTCAGAGTCTGGCTGAAGCCACCGGGGACAGAATAGCTCTGGTTGGCCTCTCCGCCCGCCCCCACACCCACCAGCCTGAACCCTGGCTTCTAGAAGCTTCTGTTAGCGTGGGCAAAGATTCCCTCCCCTGGGAGAAGAGCCTGTCTTCTTCCTGGAACCAATTTAAACCCAAAGGGCCTTTAAAAATACATTTACTAGCTGGAGAGCGTCCCTCCGCTTTTGACTTCTGAGCTCATTCCCCCTGGGAGTCCAGTGACATTTAGACTCCTGTGTGTAAGCTGTTTTTCCTGTCAATTAGCTGTTTTGTTTTTTAGGGGTTTTTTTGGTAAACATTGCCCTGCAAAGTGATTTTCACATTTTAAGGAAATGTCTTTCAAGGGTCCAGTCCGGCTGGTTCCCAGTCTGTTCCCCCTGCTAAAACCCCCCAGCCCGACTCTGTCGCTCTCCAACTTCCCCATTTCTCAGCAACTCAAACTCAAACTGCTTCTACTGTTCGTTACAATACGCCCTCCCCCTTTCCGAAATCTCCCTCTCCCCTGGGCCCACTGAGATGACAGGGCCAGGGGGTCAGCAGAGGCCAGCCAGTCCCCCGGTCACTGTCCCCACGCCCCTTGCCCAGGGCCATCAGCAGGGCCACGGGCCTCCGCTGTCCACAGGTCCTGGTGAGGCAGGGCTTTCTGAAGATGTGACCCAGAGGGCCTGGCAGTCACCAAGGGGAGGTGGGGAAGCAGCTTTCTCGGCAGATCTCGAACTTTCAAATCTTCCTGCTTCAGCTTCTTGAGTAGCTGGGGCTTCGGAGTGAGCCACGGGGCCCAGCTCACCCCACTGCTGAGAGGTTTGTCCAGTTAGGTTCGATTTTCCTTACGTGGACTCTGTTTTATCCTTTTGAGACACTATGCAGTTCAGGCTGGCCTTGAGCTCACTTTGTAGGCTGGTCTTGAACTTGCAGTGATCCTCCTGCCTCAGCCTCCCAAGTGCTGGGATTACAGGCGTGCACCACCATGCCCGGCTGACTCTCAATTTTAAAGCAAGACTCTATAGGGCTACAGCCAACGGCCACGCTGACTGATAGCAGCACAGCCTGGGGTGACACCCATGCCAGCTGCAGTCTGTCAGGAGAAGAAGTCGCCCCGGCTGTCAGGGGTGGGGGGCCAGCTTAGACTGCAGCTGGTTGCTAGTCACACCTCCCAGCTGTGCGGTGCCCAGGGAGCCAGACACTGCACATGCGCCTGGCCTTGTGGAAAAACACAGCAGAAAGTGGCTTTTCTTTGACTAATAACTAACAAGATGGGGAGCGTTTGATGAGTCACCGTTTTCTATCAGTACCGTGAGGGAGCCAGGCAGGTATGCTGGCGCTCTTCTGCAAATTCAGCGCTTTGCGGGGCTGAGGCAGGAGGCTTGCTACTTCCAGCCCAGCCTGGGCAAATTAGCAACTTCATGAGACCCTGACTAAAAATTAAAAACACAACAAAGGACTGGGGATATATCTCAGTGCGCAGCCCTGAGTTCAGTCCCCAGCTCGCCCACGCACACAGAGCCAGCGCTATGGAGGACTTTACCACAAAGAAAGGATAAACGTTTGAGGAAATCGGATGTCTAACCTGATTTAAACACTGAAAAACTTCTGTTTTATGCACTAGTTAAAAATAAGTAATTCCATTTAAAAAACAGTTCTGTGGAGGAGGGACAGTTTTCCTTGCCCTTTCGGGATCTTGGGGACCGACAGCGCGTCTCTCCGCCTGACTCCCCCTCTCTGGCGGAAAGAGCATCCTCCCTTCCTGGTACAGAGGGCGTCTTTCACGTGGACTTTCGTCTCTGTTTCCAGGAAGCAGAAGGGAAACACACGGGGTCCGTGTGCCTGCTGCGTTGTCTTTGCGTGGGGTTTTGTTCTCTGGGGGCGGCTGGGGTCAGACCCAGGACGTGCACAAAGGGCTCCCCCGGGGCCCCTTGTGTCACCCCTCCCGGTGGTCCCCGAGGTCTCAGCCTAGCATCACGTGTGGCCTGTCCCCAGCCCAACACTACGTCCAGCCCAGCTCTGACTCTGACTTGGGCTCTTTCCTCCCAACCCTGTGAGTTTGAAGTTCAGCGAACGTGGATTCACTGGGCCAATTCTCGCTCTTTCGTTGAAACTGTTTTTAATGCTGTTGCAATTCCAAAATGCAGCAATCACTACCTTGTAGGAGACTCAAACTCACTTAAATTACTCCTTCATATCTACATTTCCAAACAGAAGCAGGAGCCAGGTAAGTCCTCCTAGTCCTGTGTTCCTGACTTGTGTTTGTTTGTTTGTTTGTTTGTTTTGAGACGGATGAGGTCAGCCTCACTATCTAGCCCAGGCTGGCCTGGAACTCTCGGTGATCCCCCTGCCTCAGCCTCCTGAGTGCTGGGATTACAGGCGTGCACCACCGTGCCCAGGCTGACTCGTTTTCTACACTGCAGTTTCCATCAGATACTGTATAAGGGAAAAACAAAAGAAAGCCTTTACCTGTGCTTCAGTGGACAGTCTCCTGGACCTGCCGGAGCCGCACACTGAGATGGTCACACGCCTTCTGCGCAGTGTCTGCAGCCTGATTCCGAAGCTAAAACCCCATAAACAGCATTTAATGCAAGGATTATGACAATAGGGTTCACTGCAGAACCAGAAGCGCGAGCGGACCCGTCAGAAGGAAATGTGATCCTCTGTCCAAGCCAAGTAGGGAGGCCCAATGGATTCTCATCCACTCAGCTCCCTCGCCATCGCTGGGGTCATCCTCAGCACCTGCTCTGGCTCCTGACACGGCTCCCAGTGATCTCGGTGCGTGCACCGGCCAGCGCCAGAAGCTGGAGAGAACCGTGAAGCTAAAAACAACCCTAACCCTGTGAAGTCCTCCCGCCTAGCGGAGCAGGGTGCCGGCACGGATTGCCTCTCCCCACCCCGTGTGCATTCCCAGCCCTCTCCCTTGACTTTCTGCACTGAAGTCTTTCTACATCACGCAAGACTGAGTTACTAACTCGATGACTGAAGGGGGTGGACCCTTGGGGTCGCAGGGCGGCACAGCCCTCCAGGGTCTCAGTTGTGCAGAGAAAATGAGAGGCGCAAGGGGGCTGAGCAGATGACCTTCACGAGCCCCGAGCCCTGAGGTCCAGGGTTTGCCCGGTGTGGCCGAGGAGGGTGGAGGACCCCACTCACCGCCTGCTCCCGTCCCTGGCTCAGCGGACAGGGCCTTCGGCGCGCGGCCTGCGCCTGCCGCTGTGTGGATGAGACAGACAAGCGATAGGACAGCACTGTGCCTGAGAGCCCCTCGGAGCCCCGCACGCACGCATGCACGCACGCACGCACGCACGCACGCACGCACGTCCACGCAATAGAAGACGGGGGCTGTGCTGCTCAGTTGCGCACGAGTGTGTTGCTAATGGTTACTAACATTTAGGTCACCAAAGTTTGAAAAACATCGCTTTAAAAAATAATCAGTGACAGTGGATTCAAAGTCATCTTTCAGTATTAAAAAATGCTTTTTATCTGGAAGACCTCCGGCTGGCCGTGTAGCTTAGGGGTAAAACAAATGCCGTGCACACACGAGGAAAAGAAGGAGAAGGCGTCTGCAGGAGTCGCCCTGCAGGAGGAAACTGTTTCCAGGGACATTCTGATGCTGCAGGACCGGCTGCAGACAGACAGAAAGGGCAGGCCAGTGCCGGGAGGGACTCTCGGATTGCTCTGCAGAAGACAAGCAGGAAAAGAGACCCAGGAGCCGGTCACCTGGTCTCCCGTCTCCAACACCCGCCGCACAGCATCTCCCGTCGCGGGAGCTGTGTCTGTGAGAACTGGTGCCCGGCTCCCCCACCCCCACCCCGACCCCGCACCTGTCCCACCCAGGGTCAGGCTGAGGTTTGTGGGTTTGTTTGAAATGGTCTTGGGGCTTGAACCTAGGGCCTTCACACTGCATTACACCCTCAGCCCTTTTTGTGTGTTTTGAGACAAGGTCTCCGTCAGTCATTGCCCAGGCTGGACTGAAACTTGCTGTTTTCCTGCCTCAGCCTCCCAGAGTGCTGGGATTACACACCTGGTTATGGTTCCTTCTTTTCTCTAGGTCAGGACAGTGTGTGGAGGGAAGGGGGTATGGCTTGTATCTAGGTGTCCCCCCAAATCCGCATGGGCTCACAGGTGGGGGTTTTCGGAGTTGGCTGGATCTGGGGTATGTAATACCAAGACGAAGGGCTGTGATTACTAAATCAGTGCATTGATTGGTTTAGAACAGATCTGAGTGGCACCGCCCAAAAGGCCTGACAGGACAGAAGGGACCAGCCGGGCTGGGGCTGTGGCTCGCCGCTCTGGGCTCTGCCGCCCCCAGCCTGCCGCCCTGGACTGTTTCTCCTTCACCTCAACGATGCCTCAGAGTCAGCTGACTATGGACTGAAACCTCCACAAACTGTGAGCTGAAATAAACCTTTCCTCCTCTAAATGCATGGATGTTGGAAATTTTGTCTCAGCAACAGGAAAAGTAACTAAGACCAAGGGTGAACTGACCTTGGAAGACAGAAAACTGCACCTCCCCAGCCTGCTCCCAGCCCGTCTTCCTGGCGCCACCCACCTGGCGCTACTCCTGGAAACGCCACCGCTCCCCTACACCTGGCTCTTCCCGGGTCCCAGGATGGGCCCTGCTCACCCCGCGCATGAGGATCAGCCCCGCCAGGTGGGTGCCGCCCGGCTGCAGGATGGAACCGGGAGCCGAGCGGATCTTGGTTAGCCTGGCCAGCTCGCTGCGTAATGATAAGCGATTACTAAGTACCAGACATCACTAAGCACGCCTGATATTCAGGTTTAGGTTGCGTTCTTGATTTTTTTTCTTTCAAGAGCATCCCTTGTATTGTGAGAAACAGAAATTTATTAAGAACCATTTCTGTTACCCAGAAACATGGCAGAAAAGACAGAGAAGCGCGGGGCAGGGGAGTGTCCCCCAGACTCCTGGGCTCCAGAGTGGACCTGCTGGACCCCTGCGGGAGGAGCGGCAGCGGCTGCAGACTTCCTGTCTGCGCTGCCCGCTGCCCGCTGCCCGAGGCGCAGGGGCGGCTGCTGCGGCCTGAGCCTCCTCTCTGGCTTCCTCCTTCTGCTGTTTGCGTTTCCGGCTGGCTGCGTCTCACCGGGTCGTCAGGGGCCAAGGAACCTGGTGTCTGCTGGCTCTGCGTGGACCCTGGGACCCACCGGGAGCTTTCCACCCCCGTCCGTGGTGAGCTGGCGTTTCCCTGTGCTTGGGGGGCTGCAGGGTGGGCAGAGTGGCTGACGACATCTAGGCTGGGACCCTGTGGCATGTTGTACAGTCATAGGACCCCATGCAATTATTTATTTTGTAGCCCTGGGGTTGAACCCAGGGCTCATGTGTGCTAGGCGAGTGCTTTTCCCCTGAGCTGCACCACTAGTCCTCGGTTGTTAGGATTAATGAATAATGAAGATGTTTTTGAGACAGGGTCTCTCTATGTAGTTCAGACTGCCCTTGAACTCACTATGTAACCCAGGCTGGGCTCGGACTCACAGTGATCCTCCTGCCTCAGCCTCTCAAGAGCTGGGACAAGAGGTGTGCGCTACCACACCCAGCTAGAGTTTTTAAAAAGACACCAATGTCCACATTTGAGTCAGTGCAAGTATGGAGACACAGAGACGGTCACTGAATTAAGAGAGAAGGAGAATTCAGTTACATGTGAGCTGGCTCTTGGCTCCCTTGAATCAGTTGTGACATTTGGTGGCTCCTTGATTAACAAGTTTGTCTCGATGTGTGCTCCTTTTGCACGTATAGAAGTGGGGTGCAGCCCAGTGGTGGGGTTCGCTTAGTGTGCGTGAGCCCTGGGTCCCACCCCCAGCCCCCCCGACGGATTTCCCTTCTGCGCCCCAGTGTGAGTGTAAGCAGAAGCAGGTTCCTGAGTTTAAACTCCTAGGATCCTGCCTGCACACTAAGTGTCAGCCACTGTCGCCAACACTCTACGATAAAATCCTCGCTGTGTGGCCTCCCCTGACAGCAGCAGGTCAGCTAGAATAGAAAATCTGAAGTCCAGCGCCGAGAACAGCAGGACAGCACCAGAACCCAACCCAGAGCACACCAGCCAGTGCCTTGGCCGAACCGTGAGTGGACGCATAGGACAGGGTGGGTTTTGCTTTTTTTTTTTGGTACTAGGCATTGAACCTGGGGTCTTTGCATGAAACCACATCTCCAGCCCTTTTTGTGTATTTATTTATTTTTCATTTTGAGGCAAAGCGTTCACCAAATTGCTCCGGTCCCTACACTGAGCTCAGACGTGGTCCTTCTGCCTCAGGGTCCCAGTGTGCTGGGCCCCAGGTGTGCGGCGCCACACCTGGCATGGGAACGTGTGTGTATGTGCGCATGCATGTGTGAAGGGCCAGACAGTGAACCCCACAGAAGGGCGGGCCGGGTGGTGTCCCCACCGTGATGTAAGAGCAGCCCTAGACATTACGCAAAGGCACAAGCATGGCTTCGTGACAATAAAACTTTATCTAAGAACACTAAGTCTGAATTTAAGATCATTTTCACATGACATGAAACAGTATTCTTCTTGGGATTTTTTTTTATGGGGGGGAAGGCATTAAAAATGTAAAAACCAGGCCGAATGTGGTAGCGCACAAATGTAATCCCAGCACTTGGAAAGCTGAGGCAGGAGGAGTGCTGTGTGTTTGAGGCCAGCCTGAGCTACAAAGTGAGCTCCAGGTCAGCCTGAGCTGCGTGTGGAGGAGGGGGAGCGGGGGAGGGGGAGACGGGGGAGTGAGGTTAGGGTTAGGGTTGGGTTAGGGTTGGACAGCGGAAAACGGGGTGGAACTATCCCTTATTCACGCCACCCAAGACCCAGCGGCCTCTGTCTTGTGCTATGCATGGCGGTGGGAGAGGGACACCGGGGAGGGTGGCTCGGCGGTGGCCTCAGAGGGCTCGCTCACGGGGCGACAGGAGGAGGGCGGACACGGCCGGGCTCTGGGGGCGCAGCAGTGACATCCACACTGTGTCCCTTGCGTCCTTCGTCATAGTTGCTTTAATCTGAAATGTTCGGTGATGCTGATGGTTTTATGTCCTGCCTGCCTTACATCTGTTTTTGGAACAAAACTGAATTATAGACAAATCTAAGTAATATCTGCTAACCAAAAAAGGTATCTTTTCCAGACAAGCTAGGAAAACTGTCAGGCTATATTAGATTATTGGCACTGGTCATTTTAATAGACCAGAAGCAGAAATTTTCCAGAGTTAATAAAAAAAAGTGGGGCAGATCAATGTCCGAAGGCAGAGATAGGCCCGGAACTGATGCAGCGACAGAACGGAGGGCAGCGGCGGGGTCCGGAGACGCCGGCCACGCTGCCCCATGCCCGCCTCGGCCCGTGCCCGGCTGCCTGGAGGCGCCTGTCCCTGGACCCCAACTTTTTAAGTGACAAAGGTAGAGTGACATTTTCACTGAGGAGCCCCCCATGCCTTCCTTTCTTTTTGTTTCTGTCTTTGACTTCCTAAGACAGGGTGGCACTCCGCGGCGCGGGCTGGCCTCGAACCCCCGCCGGGGGCTCTGCCTCGCCCTCCTTTGGCGCTCAGGGTCCGAGGGCATCGCGGGCTCCAGTGGGAGTTAGTCTGCGGGCTGCACCCCAGCAGGGTGTCTCAGTGCGGGGCTCCGCTGGATCGGTCACAGCAAGCTCAAGATGAAGACACATTTAAAATGTTAGAATAGCCAGGCATTCGGCTCAGCGGCACCAGTGCCTGCCTGGCAAGCGCAAGGTCCTGAGTTCAATTTCCTGGACAAAACCCCCCCCCCCATTAGAATAAGGGTGTGTGAGTCTGGGGAAGCACGGGGAGTCTGGAAGTCGTCCCGCTGTCCCCAGCTGCCCCCTCCAGGAGGTGGAACAAAAGGCCCCAGCACAGGCCGGGCCCAGAGCGCCCCCTTGGCTGAGCCGAACTCTGGCCCCGCACAGAGCTAAGGAGAGAGGCGTCCTTCCGGCTGGGGGAGTCACCCGGGGCGGTTTCTCCCTTTTAGCCTCAGTCACTGGAGAAGCACTGGCCGCCCCGGCACGCTTCGCAATCAGCACAGTCGCTCTTGTCGCCAAAGTGAGGGTGAAGGGTTCTTACTCCTTCTACCACCACATAAGTACAGACACCTGGGAAAGAGGAGGGAGACGGACAGAAGGACTAGGGAAAGAGCCGGGCCTGATATCGCATGCCTGTAATCCCAGCACTCGGGAGGCTGAGGCAGGCAGATCGCTGTGGATTCCAGACCAAGCTGGGCTACACAGTGAGACTCTGTCTCAAAAAACAAAAAATCAGCCGGGCGTGGTGGCGCACGGCTTTAATCCCAGCACTCGGGAGGCTGAGGTAGGTGGAGCATTGTGAGTTCGAGGCCGGCTTGGGCTACAACGCGAGCACAAGGCCGGCCTGAGCTACATAGTGCGACCCTGCCTCAAAAAGCCAGGGCTGGGGAGTTTGGCTTAGTGGCTTAAGCGCCTGCCCTGGCAAGCGCAAGGCTGTGAGTTCAATCCCCAATGCCGCAAAAAAAAAAAAAAAAAAAAAAAAAAAAAATCAAGGAGAATTCTTCTAACGGAGGGTCTTTCTTCCCTCCTGCCCGCCTTCCTTCTTTGTTCTTCATTTTTGCAGCCCTCAGATCAGACCCTGGGCCCCATGCCTGTTCCGAGCTACACCTCATGCCCATGGTCTTTTCACTGAGTCAGGTTAGTGTGGCACTGGGTGCAGAACAGAAATGGGTCCCGGAACCCCGGGCTGCCACAAGGAGGTGGCTGGCGGCCAGGGAGGGAGAGGCGGCCTCCTCCTCCTCCTGTTTAAAAATTTTAAATAGATTTTCTGTTTTAGGGAGACTCTATAAGCCTCCTCCAGCTTCCTCTTTCCTTCTATCTGAATGGAGGTTAGAAAGGGATTTTCACAGCTTCGTGTTCCTGAAGTCTCGCGTGTCAGTGCCTCAAGTTCCAACTCTAAAGCTCGCTTTCTAAAACCAGAGGAGCAGGGTGGATAGCCCGGTTTAATTCCCCAGGACTACACTTAAAAAAACAGACACTACGCAGCTGGGTGTGGTGGCACACACGTGATCCCAGTGCTTGGGAGGCTAAGGAAGGAACAGCGCCATGAGTTCGAAACCAGCCTGAACTACCTGGCAAGACTCTGTCTCAAACAAAGCAAAAACAAAACAAAATAAGATATTGCCATCCTAAGTTATTTTTACTCTCACAAAATCCTTTGCCAATCCAACCAGCAGACCTCCATGACCAATTAGTGCCTTTTAAATGTTTTCCAGTGGTTTTAAAGCT
>RJWM01045624.1:0-12716 GCA_004363535.1 Dasyprocta punctata | reverse complement strand
GATAACCAAGAAGATGGGGCCTTCCCTTTCCCAGCCAGGTCCACATATGAAGCTATTTTTTCACCCCAGAAGGTGATTCACAGCACCCCAACACTGCATTGCACAAACTATTCCCAGTAGTTGTGGTCCAGGGAATAGTTTCTCCCTCCATCTTGCTCCCGTTTTTGCCTACCCCAAGAATAAAAAAAAAAAAAAGTTCAAGAATATTGAATGTCCATCATCCCATGGAAGAGTGCGCCTAAATCACAGGTTGTACACTTGAAAGGCAAGAAGTCCAGAAGTGCAGAGCAGGAATTTCCTTGGCTTCTGCCCACAGAGAAAAGTGGGTTAGAGAAGCAAGCCTTAAGAAGAGAGAGCTCCACCGCTGTCCTAGAGGGAAGTGACTTTATTTGGAACAGAGAAAGTTGAACTGAGTGTCTAAGTGTTAAAATATTGTAGATAATTGAGGTGAGTGGTGAAAAGGAGCTAGGAGTTCCACCGTACTGGTAGCAACAAATTAAAGAGAAAAGCATCCAAATTTTCACAAGAAAGCCAGGGGAAAATGGCCAACAAGTACCTTCTAGTGGTGACTGTCAAGCATGGGTGTCAAAGAGACTGTGTGCAAACAACATACGACACCTGCTCAGGAACAATCAGAGCAGAATGTGGGGTAAAATTAAATATGCTCCTCAAACTTCATGCAAGAGCCTCAGCAAATCACACAGATCTTATTAGTTCAAGAGGCTTTACAGGCACACATGACAAAACACTGACTGAGAAATGTGCTGTTCTAGGCCATAGGCAACTCCTAGAAAGTTAGGCTTAAAAATTAAACTCACTCACATCTCTAATGATCTAAAAGATTGTGCATGTGTACAATATCATATTCTCTTAAGGGGGGTGACTAGAGAGGAAATTTCCAAGCTACTGGTCCTTGACAAATATGGAATTAAATTATAAAATACCAAAACTATGAAAGCAATACCTAAATCATACATACATCCAATGATATAGGATGAAATTCTAACAAGCTACACAGCAAAGTACACCCTTTGGCCAATAAGTGACTTATACTGACTTAGGACCTCCCCTAAACTCAGTTACATAGTAAGGTAAAAGAAAAGCTAGAGAAAAAAATCTAAAAAGTGACACTGAGCCTACACACTGTTGGGGAAATAGACTTTATGGAACTGGTTCAGCCATGTCTCAAAAAAAATAAACACTAAAACCAGCATCATGGGTGAGGAGTAGAATAGAACTACCTTAATAATCTCCAGCTTTCAACACCAAAATCACAAGACATGCCTAGGAACACGGAATGTAACACATACATAAAAGTTTAAAAATAAAGCAAAAGAAATTACCTCGCAGGGGGTTCTAGATGTTAGACTTAACACACAAACACTTCAAAATAGCCATTATAAATATGTAGAAATAACTAAAGGGACCCTGTTTTAAAAAATTAATAGAAGAACTAATTGCCATTTTTCATCAAATACATGTTAATAAAAAAGGCACAAATTATGAAAAGAGTCTAATGGAGACTCCTAGAGTTGAAAATACAACACTGAAATGGAAAAAAAGCAAAAACCTCAGTAATGTGTATTAGTTTATCACAGTCTCCCTAACAATAAACTGGGTGGCATTGTCCTCTGTGAGTGCATGTGTTCAAATATTCCCTTTGTCTAAGAATTGCAGTCATAGCAAATTCAATGCTCATCCTACTCTAAAATGACTTAATTTTTCACTAATTACATCTATAATAACCTAATTTACAAATAAGGTCACATTCTTTGGTATTGGGGTGTTACATTTTATAGAACTGGCACTTAATACACATTTAAGTTTGATTTGAGAAAAGAAAGTATCAGCAAACTTAAAGATAGGTCAATGGACATTATAAACTAAAGCAACAATTATAAAGGAATATATTCCATTAAGAAAGAGAGATTTTAAAGATAGACAAAATTGAAATGTCAATAGTATAAAGTCTGAAAAACAGAGAGAGAAATAAGAAAAATCAATATAACCTCAGAGAAATGTGGGGCATCAAATATGCCAACATATGAAAATGACCACAACAGAAAGAAGAGAGAAAAAAAACTTCAAAAAATAGTACTTTAAAACTCATTGGGTTGGAAGGTTGAATGGGAAGCAGAAAAAAATTAATGCAAAGCAGGAAAATAAGTGGAGGTGAAAATAGTTTAATTTTTTTAATTTTAAAAACAAAAAAGAAGAAAGCTAAACAGAAAAAATAGAAAATTAACACTAGTTAATATATTGCATATTTTTATCTTGAAAGTAATTGTTCAGATTACAAGATTAAGATAAAAATACTTAAACAGACAATGTTATAACAGCAAATTCTATTTAATTTTTTAAATTTTATTAAAAAAACACAGAAAAGAAACACAAAAAGCAAAAGAGACAAACAAACAATAACAAACACAAAACAATAACAGTACAGGCTTTCAAAACAAGATGATGAGAATTTTACCATGGTTATTATATTGAATATTGTTATTTTCTAAAGAGTTGCTTAGATTGCTAGATATAGACATGGAAAATTGATCCAATCATATGACTATTAACTGTTCTTTTCCAAGAACTAATAGAATTAGTAGTACAGTCATTTTACCTACCTTATGTATGTACAAACAAATTTGTATCTTTTTCCTTTCCCCTCCCTTCTTTCCTTCTTTCTCCAATCCCAGTTACTTTTTCCCTTTGAGCAACTTCTTACCCTTACACAATATTTATTGTAGATTTTGGATCTTATTTTCTCTTTTAGTTTTTAACACGAGGGAGACAACATAGTATCTACACATGTGAGTTTGATTTATTTCACTTACGAATATAGTCTCAAGTCACCTCCATTTACCTACGAAAGCCTCAATGTGACCCTGCTTTATAGCTGAGTAGTACTACACTGTACAAAAACACCACATCTTCTTTGTCCATTCCTCAGTTGATGGGATTTTGAGTTATTTCCAAGATTTGGCTATTACAAATTGTGCTGTTTTAAACATGGTTGCACGTATATCACAGTGGTATGTTTTCAATTCTTCTGGGAAAATGCCCAAAAGTGGAATAGCTGGGTCAAATGGAACCTCTAATCCCAGTTTTTTGAGGAAACTACATACACCAGTCTACACTCCCACCAACAGTGGAGAAATTCCTTTCTCCCCGCAGCCCTTCCAGCATTTGTTATTGGTTGATTTCTTGATGCTGGTCATTCTTTCTGGAGTGAGATGGAACCTCAGTGTTGTTTTAATTCGCATTTCTCTAATGACCAATGATGCTGAACATTTTTTCATATATTTATTTGCCATTGATATTTCTTCATCTGAGAAGTGTATATTCATCTCAGATGCCCACTTTTGAACCAGGCATTTGAATTTGGGGGGCCTGTGTTTTTTTTAATTCTTTATATGTTCTAGACAGAAGTCCTTTGTCTGGGGGACAATTGGCGAAGAGATTTTCCAAATTTGTGGGCTTTCTTTTCACTCCATTGGAGATTCCTTTTGACATGCAAAAACTTTTTAACAAGATGAGAACCAAGTTGTTGACTCTGGGAAGTAGTTCCTGTGCAGTTTAATTTTTGTTTATGAACTCTCTGCCTACCCGTATGTCTTCAAGAAATGTACCTACTTTGTCTTCCAGCAGATTTCATGTTTCTGTTTTAAAATTTAGATCTTTGATCCACTTTTACTTTAGTTTATTGCATGGTGATAGACATGGGTATAGTTTTAGTTTTCAGCATATGGAAAGCCAGTTTTTCCAGTATCACTTATTAAAGAGGCTGTCTTCCAGTGAATAAGTTTGGCCCCTTTGTCAAAGATGAGGTGGCTGAGTGTGTTTGTAGTTGTAGCTCTATCTTTTAATCTATTCCATTGATCTTTAGGTATGTTTTTATTCTAGTACCATGCTGATTTTATCACAGTAGCTTTGTAGTATAATTTCAAGTCAGGGATTGTGATACCTCCTGCCTTGCCTTTGTTGTCCAGTATTGTCTTTGCTATTCTAGATCTCTTCTGCTTCCAGGTGAATTTTAGGAATGATTTCTCTAGATCTGTGAAGTATGCTGATGGTATTTTGATTAGAATTGCATTAAATATGTATAACAATTTTGAGAAAATGGTCATTTTCACAATGTCTGTTCTCTCTAACCATTAGCAAGGAATATCTTTCCATTTTCTGAAGTCCTCTTTAATTTCTTTTTTCAGAGTACTGTAATTTTCAATGTGTAGATCTTCTATTTAATTTTAATTTCCATTGCATGCTGAGCTTTGTTATGTCATCATTGTATAAACCAATTCTTAAAAAAAACAACTAGACTCAACAGCCATATGTGATTAGTACTGGGGAAAATTAAGAAAAGAAACCACCAACATGGAGAAGTAAGTCATGAGTACCAGAAGTAAAATGTAAGAAACATTGCAAAATTGAAACCTGATTGCACTGAGCTGGCAGCCATTGGGAACCCTCTGGTAAACTGTGAGAAACATCACCTTTCAAGTTACGCCTAATATAGAGTACAAACCAATTTTCTAGGACAAGGAAAACCAGCCACACTGCGGTTTTTATTATAATTGTTGTAACATCAAAAATGGAGGAAAAAGTAATTATCTAAGGGTTTACAGAAAGAGAAGAACAAGGCCTTGGTTGTTTTTCCTCAAAATAGCACTTAGTTTCAATATATGCCTAAACAATGAGTTGCAGAGGTCATTAATTCAAATTCTTTTTTGGGGCAGATTAAAGTGTGTTCTTTTTTCCTTTAAAGTTTATTTCATTCACATAACATTTTCTTGTACACTTAAGGCAAAAGAAGGAAGTCAGATTTAAAACTGATTTCTTCCCCGAGATCATTGCTCCATCTTTCACTGTGAATTTTCTCACAAGTGGGAAAGATTTCCTCATTTCTGCTCTGCAGACTCATTTCATAATGCATCAAAACTGCTAATATACCCAGCAATGAGCCATTCCAGAAGGGCTGTTTCATTTTCATTCTTTTTAATTTCTTTAAAAATGTTGACCTCATTCTGTTCAAGATGGATCCTATATGTAGAACACAAAAACTCTTTAATAAAGCTCCCGCAACTCCTAGTTCTTAGGCAATCTGTAAGCAGTAAGCAAATACATGTGAATGAAAATAAAAGTGAGGTGAACAAGCAGACATCTTTCTTGGATTGAAGATAATGTCATCATTGGGTGGCTTATAATCTTAATGGTTTATGCCATAGTGCTGGTCTTCTTATCCTATGTCACACCAGAGGGGAGCTTTTTTCTCGAAGAAGAAACACTAACTGAAATACTATCCTTTCCTTTGGAATAGAAAGTTACAGTATTTTTCACAAGGATAATGAGCAACTATGCCTGAGACTCAGAAAAATCAATGCACAGTTGAGAAATGAGAAGAATTGACCTTGATTTAACCTGAAGGTGTTTTTTTCCAGGGGAGTTGAGAAAAAATAGTTAAGATAAATGCAGGGCTAATGAACTGCATTTTGAATACTTGCAAAAATTAATGTAAATTCTACAACCAGGCACCTGACACCATTTCCTGGTTCTATCCTCTAACTTTGGTCCCTGGCCAAGTTAACTGTTGCGACCCTTAATTTCCTTATATGTAAAATGAAGATAATTCTTGCCACATAAGGTAGTTCTGGGTCATAAATGAGACACTGGGAATATAGCATCTAATTTGTGAATGTTGGCTGTTTTCCTACTGCCATCTGCAACTTAAAAAATTGATCTAAAAAATCTTAACAAATAAAAGATTGACACTCTTCATGAATTTTTTAAAACAAAGTGTATTTTTGTTTTTAATAAACACTATGTGAAAAATTTGTTACCTTAATTCAGAACGGAATGTTTGGGTAAAAAACAAAACAGAAGTTTTCAATGCTCAGATAAAATAGAGTGGTGAGCCTGGTGTGGTGGCACATGCTTTTAATCCCAGCACTAGGGAGGCTGAGCTTAGGTGGAGCATTGTGAGTTCAAGGCCAGCCTGAACTACATAGTGTGACCCTGCCTCAAAAAAATAGGGCCAGGAGTTTGGCTCAGTGACTTAAGCACCTGCCTGGCAGGTGCTAGTTTGAGAGTGCCATCCCCAGTACCTACAAAAAAAAATAGAGTGGTGAGAATGCCTATGTTACATAGAGACATCACACATAATACCACATCCTGAAAATTAATTTAAATTGGTAACCACAGGTGATTAAGAGACAGTAAATCACAGAATCCATGGAGCTCCTTTCATAGGCAGGATGTAGTTCTCTATGCTCTTGCAGTACAGAGTCAGCTCATCAGTTAGAATTTTGTTTGCTTATTTATTATCTATATGGATGAACAGAAAGCAAACAGCAGAGGTTATGCTTGTATCATGGTCCTAATTAACACTTTAAAATTTTTTCTGCAAGTAAAGTTTACTTCTTTAGCCCATATTAAAGTGACAATCTAATCCCTTTAGCAAGACTAGAGATTTTTATCTAGACTGGATATAACACATAAATCCTGTTTTTAGGGAGACCCATAAAACTGAGAGTGAACAGATGAATAGTTTAGAGAAACTCAGTAAACTTGAAACACTTGAGATTTACAAGAGTCTCAGAAAAGTAGATTCCTAATGAGTCAACATCCACTGTTTTCTGTGTGAAGAGGCAAGGCATCATGGTGAAACAGAAAATCCCCACCCCACCCCCGACCCCTGCAGTTTCTTAGTTGCTCAGGTAACAGTTCCTGTTACAGTTCCAGCTGCTTCCGTCTCCTAGAAATGGCTGGTCATTGTGATGCATAACTGGTCACTATGATGCACAATGTATAAATCAATACCCAATTGACAAGCAATTCTGCCTCTGTACATCCTGCTTGCTTATACCATATAAACTCTAGATCACCAGATATCAGGGCCCAATGTTTTGGGAGTAATCCTGATCAGTGCCTGCCAACATAAATAAATCTGCCTCCAAATTTTGTGTGCTATCTTGGTGTTTCTGCTTGCCACAGCATCTGGTGCCTCAGTCGTGAAGACTAACCATGCTGACCTCTTTGATCACTGGCCATGGTTCTCATGGAAGGAACAATGACCTCTCCAGATTCCAATGAGAAGGTGCACCCTCGAGACTTCTCAAATCCCCTTGGAGGTATGGAGGAGGATTACTGGCTCCCCACACAAGTGGCTCACATTGGACCTCAAAGGAAGGAGGACACAGTATGTCTGTCTGTCTGTTGGCCTGTCTGCCTGCCTGCCTGATTCTGGTAAGACCCCCAGAAGCACCCCAGTTAGTCTGTCTGTCAGTCCTGCTCAGTGTGAATATGAGAGATTGATCACCTCTTGTTAGTTAGGACCACATTCAAGGGAAGGGAATTGGAGTGTTTTACACTCTGAGTGCCTGTAGAATGAATGTGAGTGAGTGAAACGGACAGTGTAAACCATAGGCTGCCCTCTCTGTGCACCAAGACTGGGAAACACTGGTCACAGTGGCTGATTGGGCCTGCACCTGTGGTTCCATGGCAATTGGCATATGGCATAAATGAGGCCTTGCACCCTCCTTAGCTAAGTCATGCCTAAATCTCCATGAGTGGCATGGCCAGGTGGGCATCTGAATGGTCTCTCTCTAAGGGGCAACTGACCTGGACTCAACCCCCTAGAGGTTCAAAAACTTGTTTACCCTCTTTGGAGATGCCCTCACAGTTGACCTCCCTAGTTTCCCAGCACAAAATATCACTGCACTTCTGATTAATGACACCCATGCTGCCTTCTGGAAGGACACAAAAGCTGCTTCAATATCTGTCAGAAACTGGTTACAAGAAAGAACTCCACAAATGTCTTACAACTGCTAGAGTCTATCGAATTTGGATCCTTGAGCTCACAAAAATGTTGACACTTACTCAGACTATCAGCCCATGGGAGTGTCCAGTGGAGTAGCTGTACAAATACTTGCATCAAGTCACCAGAGGCTGCCTCCTCCCTTTGTGTTTGTGCTCTAATATCCACTCTTCTTCTAATCAAAAAAGCCGACACACTTACTTTATTTCAAGTCCTATCTGTCCAGGTGCCACATGCTGTGTACTGTGGCCACCTTGGACAAAGTTATTTTGGTTAAAGCCCTCCTGATACTGCTTTCTGCTGCTATTTGGAAACCTGCCACCAGTAACACCAAACCTGTGCTCCTAAGCCCCCTCCAAGGATCCAACTGAGGGAAACACCTACCCCAACCAGAAAACCTTCACCTGATACTCCCAGAATATACATCTTAATCAGAGCCAGACCTGTACCACTGTATGTCCTGCAAGCTTGAGCCACAGGGCTGGCACCCTCACCCTGCAGTCAGCTCAGGCTTCAGAGTCTGTCATGGACCCCAACCTCCACCCAACATACAAATAGATTTACCCACTCAAAGTCCTGCTCTGGTCACTCTGGACATGTCCAGTTCATGCATGACTGAGGACCCAGTTCACAGGATTACTCCATTTCTCCATATATTATTCCCCTTGATTGTTTGTGCCTTTTCAGGCTGCATACCCAAGTCCTTGCTTTGGTTTAAATATTTATTTGATATTGTATTGCAATTTTCCCTTAACTCTACAAATAATTGCCCCAAGACATTCAAAAATAACCAGTAAGGCCCTAAAAGAAATGATAAAGACTTGACTAGTATCTAAGACACACTGTACACTCTCCTAGATCAGATTAACTCTTTCACTGTCTTGTCAGAGTCAACTTAGAGAGAAACCTATAATAAGGGAAACAAACCACAAATGCTTGGTGGGAATTTTCAGTCTTGGGGACCTTGGCTAGGGCCCATCATAAGACCACTGACAGTCCCAGTGTTATTGCTTCCAGTTGGTCCTTTTCTCAAAAGATCACATGTAATATGCCCAGCAAAGATTTGCCAGGGAAACTAAAAGAGGAAAGAAATGTAACAGAAAATGGCCTCCCCAGCCAGTAGACTTCAATTTCTTAGTTGCCCAGGTAATAGTTCCTGCTACAATTCCAGGTGCTTCTGTCTCCTCATAATGATTGGTCACTGTGATGCATAGCTGGTCACTATGATGCATATTGTAAGAACCATTCAAAGACAGACAAGTACTCTACCTCTGTACCCCATAATAACCTCCACCATACCCCGGCCTTCAAGGCCTGATATTTTGAGGAAAAATTAATTCCTAATAAATGTCTGTCTGACATTAAGTAAATCTGCCTCCAAATCCTGAGTGTCATTTTAGTGTTTCTGTTTCCCAGTGAAATGGATCCTTAACAGCACATTCAAGGAAAAGGCAGTGGATACTGCCAACAGCAGCGAATTTGGAGTGAATTCTGCATCTTCTCCCTGCTACATAAGTGACTTTGAACAAGTTATTCAAACTCTCTAAGCCTTGTGGTCCTCAGCTATAAAATAGGAACTGAGAATAATATCTGCATTGTAGAACATGGGTAAGGGCTAAATAAGTTAATACTGCAGAAGAACTTTCTCAAATGTTAATGCTCAGGCAATGCATGAGGGACCTTTGTAAAATTTTAATTGAATACGGGTCAATGCAAGATTGTGCAACTGTAACAGGCTCCAGGAAATTTCATTGCTGCTGATTCTCAGACCATTTCAATGCCTTGGACCATTTTCTCAACAGCAAAGCATTCGCAGAAGTTGCCTTACTCGTGACATTGCAAGTATCCAATAAATTAACTTTATTGTGATCATTATTTTTGATTAAAGGCCCAGAAATAAAGAAAGCACATGGCCCCATTTCTTTTAGCTCGCTGTGCCTACCTCACTCTCTAGTGGCCCACGGGGACAATGTTTCCAATGCAGGTTTCCTTACAGTGAAACCACAATAGCTTTGGTGTAGTAATGGTTACCTCATAACCCTCAAAAAAAACCAATGTGTCATGAAGAGTTTTCAGATGAAAGTATCTGGGATTAACTGGGTGGACTTTGAATCCTGTCACAAATGTCTTTGAAGGACAATGAGAGATGCATTAGGGACATTAGGTGATGTGAAGAGACAGAGAGAATGGAGCTTGCTGATCAAAAACCAAGGGATCCCTGCAGCCCACAAAAACTAGAAGACATAAGAAGTACTCTCCACTCCACCTTCTGAAGGAAGGACAGCCCTGCCTTGATTTTGAAATTTTGGCCTCCAGAAAGGTAAAAGAATATATTTTTGTTGCTTTAATCCATTATTTTCTGGTAATGTCACAGCTCTCATAGAAATTAAATACAATTCATTTAATTAAAACATGGGCATGAGTATACCAGCAAGCTAAATCACTATTATCTAAAAAGTTAAACATTTTACAGAGCAAATTATTTTTCCACTGCTTGAACACTCTGACCTTTATGAAAAAAACAAAGATAGTGATACACTGGCAATAAATTTTAACTTAAGAAATTAAAAACTGAATTATTCTTTCAAATAAAATGTAGAAAGTTTCAAAGAAAATTCTCCCTATTCTAATAAAGAGAAAAAGCTAGATAAACCTGAAATTATTATTAGATAGCCATCTGAAATCGAAAAAGTCTTTTTTTCTTTTTCTGCACTTCATTGACCTAGACTATTCTTCCATCTTCAGAAAACCAAATAATTTTCACTAACGCTGGGGCTGGGGAGAGTTGATCCACAACAGGCATTGTGTTCTCATCCCCCAAGCCCTGGAGCTGTCTATGGCCCTTCACGTCTGACAGCACCTGGTTTTATCAGCAAGAAACTGCTCACTATCTCTGAAAGAGCCAAGAAGGAGAAATGAATTCTTGGGTTATTCAAAACCAACAATATGTTCAAAGAGGTTTTAAAAAGAGAAACTGACAATTTAGAATTCTATATCTACCAAATACACCTGCCAAAAATTAAGGTGGTATAAAGGCATTTCTTGGAAAATTCCAACAGAAATGTTAAGAAATATTCAAAAAAATTCTCAAAACAAAAATAGGTGATAGAAACAAGGAGTCAATTTGCCCTTCCCATGAGCCACCAGCAGCTATGCAGAGCCCAGGAGGAGAAACAAGAAGCCAGTTCGCCCTTCCCATGAGCCAGCCAGCATACAGGCTAGAAGACAAGATCACCCCTCCCCACCTCCCACATCCCTCAGAAGCAACCAACTGTTTTGGAGGAACATAGGCTGAGTTGATAGCAACTGAGGTACAAAAACAATTTAACTCTTATATTGTTTGACTGACTTTGCAGGCCTAAAGTCAGTAGTTTGAGCATCTATTTAGAGGATAACAATATGCAATATAGCAATGATGGGGGATTTTCTTCTGCCTTGTTTGTGAAATCCAATATTGTTCTCACTGTTTTTTTCTGTTTGATTATTTTGTTTTATTCAAGGTTCTGTTTTGATTGATTTTATTCTGTTCTGTTTTGTTTGATTTTGTTGTATCTAATTATATAGGCAGCAGTTCTGAGGATTGCAGGAGGCATTGTGGTGGCCACTGTTGATTTCCTGTCATCTTGCTTTGAGGTCTTGTGTTGCTTTCACTGTTTTGCTTGGATTGGTTTTGTTCTGTTTCATTTTGTTTGGCTTCATTCTCTTTAAGATAACATTTTTTTCTTTTTTCTTTTTTTGTAGTACCAGGGATTGAACTTACAACCTTGCACTTGCCAGGCAGGCACTTACACTGCTCAGCTAAATCCCCAATTCCTAAAATAACATTTTTTTAAATTTTAAAAATAGATGATAGTAAATGCAAACTCAGACCTACACAAAGAAATGAAAAATGAAGAAAAAAGGAAAAATTCAAACAAATATAAAATATATTATTTTTAGTCACTCTAAAAGATAACTATCACAAAAATAATTATAGCATATTATAAAGTTTATAACACATAAAAGAGAAATGTAAGATAGCAACAGTGGAAAACGGAGAGGAAAGAGCTATTGTAAGATTCTTACACATCAAGTGATAACATGAACATATACTCTGATAAGGAAAGATGTATATTGTAAGCCCTTGAAAAGAAAAATTGTAGAAGATGCTTTGTAAAAACAATGAAGAAGACTTTATTCAAGACTATTGTAACAGAAGACAGTTATAATCCCAACTCTACTTAAACAGAAGGCAGAAAGAATTTTGGATGCTGGGGTGAGCCATAGCCAAGTACTGGAGGACATCAGGGGCTGGCTGGACACTCTCAGTTGTCAAACTCAGGTTCAGATCCTCCTGGATATACTGGGAGGTAGCAGCTCTGTTTCTTGATTATACTTCATTTTTCAAAATTCAGTGTTATTTGATTTTTAAATGTTTTATTAGTATATATTTGTGATACTTAGTAAATACATTCATTGGAGGGGAGTAGCACATGTACACAAGGGTCACTGAGAAAGATTTACATGACAAAGAGGCAGAGAAACTTTACAGTCACAAGTTTTCTGAAGGAAATGCTCAGGAGCCTATAATCAGGAAGACAATTAAATTTAATCAGTTTAGGGCAACTTTACGGCTCTCTTGGTTACAACCTGCAAGCTATAAAAAGAAGTAAAAATAAAATAATTTTTTTATATGAGGTCAATATTAGAAAATGAAATCATAAGAATAATTCAAAAGCAAACAGAAAAAAAGAGAGAAAAGGAAAAATGAAAAATTGAGACAAAAAACATTTAGCTAGATGGTAGATTTAAACCTGAGTGTATCAGTAATCATATGTAATATAAATGGCTTGTACACCCACATGAAAAGACAGAGGTTGTCTGAGCATATTAAAAAGCAAGGGCAAACCCACATTAAATACAAAGG
>RJWM01045623.1:0-12683 GCA_004363535.1 Dasyprocta punctata | reverse complement strand
GCTGGTGCAGACTTGCACAGAACACTGGTGTGAACCCCAGACCTTGGATAGAGTCCTTCGGCCTCCAGCGGTCAAACAACTTCCGCACCCTTCCTCATCCGACTCTGTGGCTGACCATCGTAAGCCTATCCTGTAATTTCTATACCTTTGTATATCTTTGTAATTTCTGTTTCCTCTAGTAAACCCTAACTGATACAGTGCCCAAAGGGCTCACCTGCTCTCCTGGCTGGCTCACAGAATATGCCTTTTGGGATGCTGGAGTCTCCTTCTGTAGGTGGTTTCTAGGTTCTTTCTGTCCTGAGTGAAAATTGATCAAGACAAGTGCAAAGGGCATCTAAGTTTTGTTGAAGCAGAAAAAGAAACAGGCTCTCGGAGCAACTTTGGGCAAAGTAAAAATAGGAAAAGAAGCACATCCTGCAGCATGAAGGGGCCCACCATGCAAGAGAGGACACAGAGGCCAAAACTCAGTGTGGACGTCCTTTTTATACCACCCTCTCCTCAGGCAGACATCAGCTCTTCGTCATCCTGGTAAAAACCTGCTCCAGTTATTGCAAGAAGTCCACAGGGCTTTGGAGACTAATGCGTCTGTGCCCCAGGGTCTTGTCATGCCTCCTTTCCCAGCCAGCTTTCCTGACCTTCCTGGATGACCCTGTGAAGGTAAATTAATGACCAATTGGAACTCAAGCCCCCTATCCCAGCTTCTTCATATAGTGTTTGCAGTAAACTGGGATCCTAAGAAAAAACTGGTTATTTTGTATTACAATTGTTTCAGAATTTGAGAACATCCTTGGATGTGTCTCCCATTTGGGAGGGAGGGGCCACATTCCATGTTGCCTTAGGAATGTTCATTTCTGGTCCAAAATTCTAGTTGACTTATTCATATTTAAATCTCCATTAGTATGACTGACCACCCAACTCCATCTCAACCCCTCCTCTTTGCTAGCTGCCTCCCTCGTGAGCTAATGAAACAATCTTTTACACCACGACAGTGTCAGTCATTGCTAAGGACCGACAACTCTTTGGTAAACTCAGAGTGCGTGTGCTTCCTGAAGCTCTCCCAACAAGTGCCGCTGCGTTTGCACCTGGAAGCAGCTCTGCCCCCTGGCGTCCCGGATGAGTCGTCCCACTAACCACCAAACTCAGGAGAAGAAATCCATGGAAACAAAGTATTTTTAAGCCACTAAGTGTTGTACTTTACAATGAAGAATTATTGTGTTAATATCTCATTGATACCTCTCTGTAACAATTTTAGTATATGTGCTGCCAAAAAGAACACAAGTAACAATTTTAAAAAGACAAAAAATAACACTTATAATAGCATCAGAAAATATCCACTAACAAGCATCAGTCTTTTAAAATGGAAATGACCACTATATAAAAATGGCAAAACATTGGGAGAAGAGAAAGAAGTTCTAAATAATGGAAGGATATCATATTTCTATGGGTTAGAAAACTCAATACTGCAAAGATGTTAATTATTTGCAAATGAGTTCATAGGTTCAATAAAATCTTAATTAAAAAGCCCAGCAAGGTTTGGTTTTGTTTGTCTGTTATTTGCTGGCAGAAACCAACAAATTGACTCCAGAATTTCTAGTGAAATATAATAAACTGAAAATAGTCAAAAATGATCAGAAGAACAGAGGTAATTTTATTTCTTAATATTAAAACTTACATAAATTCATAAGTAGTGCTGAGATAGTTGACTCATACACATATGGACACAATTTATAACAAATTGTATTTTAAGTGAGCAAGAAAAAACTGCATTTCCAAAAAATAAGGCTGTATTGGTTTGATTTCCATATGGAAAAAAGTCTATTTCTAGATGGAAAAAAGTTTCTACCACATAGAAAAACTAATTGCAGATAGAATGTGTGTCTAAATGTGAAAACTAAAATCAGAAATCTTCAAGAAAGCAATATTCAAAAGTAATTTCCTTGAAGATAAAGGAAATAAAGACCTTGAAGAAATCAAAATGCTCAAAAAATAAGACTCCAAAAAGTACTAACTGTTAAAATATATTAATAAATTTTTCTAGATCAAAATTAAGAACTCACAAAAAAACGAAATTGTAGTAATTAAAAGGAAAGGCACAGCATGGGAAAAGCTGTTTGTATTGCAAACATTGAAAGATTAAATTCATAATTATAAAAACTTCTGTTACGGTTTTTGTCTAGATGCTCCCCCTAAAGCCCCAGGTCTTAATTGGGGATTTTCAGAGGTGGCCGGATCTACAGTGTGTGATGCTGGCCTTTAGTGTGTGATGCTGGGATCAAGGCAGTGTGATGTCTAAATTGGTCCACTGATGGATTTGGCGTAACTCTGGGTATAGATAACAGGAAGACTCACCCCTAAAGGTGTGTAGCCTGGACAGAATATAAAGGGCAGAAAGAGGGCCACTGTCATCACTTCCTGCTTCACTACTTCATGCTTCCTGCCTTCTGCCTGCCATGAACTGTTTCTCCTCTGCTGTGCCAACCTGCCTTGGAACTAATCAACTATGAACCGAAACCTCTACCAACTGTGAGCTACGATAAAGCTTTCCCCCTTTAACTCTGAATGTCAGTTATTTTGTCTCAGCAACAAGAAAAATAACTAAGACAGCTGCTTAAAATTAGTAAGAAAAAACAATACACTGTAATGGGTAAAAGGCATCCATAGAGCTTTTGCAGAGAAGAATTTACAAATGGTCCCAAAATATACAAGAAAGAGGTAAAGATCATTAATCATCAAGTAAATGTAATTTAATATCACAATGTGATACCACTGAGGCTTTAAAAAACTTGAAACTGAAACATTGAAAATTCTTGTGAAATCTCTTACATGATTGATAAGATTCTAACTCATACAATTTCTGTAGAAAACTGTTCATTCTTATTTACTACATGGAGCACACATGTGTACTGTACTCAGTAGTTCTGATTTTAATATTATTATCCAATAAAGTGGTACACAAACATGCCATGAAAGACATATATAAAGTTATTCAGAGCAGTATAATACACAATAAACAGATACTGGAAAAATTTAAATTAAATTTGGTGTAAAGCTTCCTCTGTATCTTAAGTCCACAAATAGCAAACTGCAATCTAACCTAGTATGGAAATAAATTGCAACCTAATACATTATAACAAATAGCTGAATCCAAATTGATCACTGCAAACAACCTTAAGCCAACCCCAGGCTGCCAACTGCTCAAATCATATCTACTTGGTCAGGGAACTGATCTTCAACTTCAGTTCCAATAATTAAGGGTATTAAGTTTAAACTGCTAGACATTGTGGTACACACCTGTAATGCCAGCACTTGGGAAGCTGAGACAGGAGGATTACTGAGAGTTTGAGACCAGCCTGGGCTACATAGCAAAACACTATCTCAAAAAACAAAAACAAAAAATCTAAACTTCGAAAAAGACTAAATTAATTGCTAGCAGTGGAGGTCATACTCCTGAATATCTTTGGGAGACTGGCAAGGTTCTTATTCAAAGAAAATGCAGGGAAGCTTTATACACATTTACAGATAATTAGTCATATTAGACAAACATAATTATTCATCAAATAAATGTCAAACAAATGCAATTTAATATATAGTTTTTTAAAAGATTAACTGGAGATATGAGATATGAAAAGCTCATAAGAGCAAAAGTTAATAAATAAAATAATATATCTATTAGCATAAAAGACAATGAAAGTTACTAGTGAATACCAGCTGAGTTAGGTGGAGCCCTGGCTATGTCCTTGACTGTTCCTAGACTATGTCCATGACTGAAGTCAGCCTAAGAAAAGTGAAAACAGTGTGGGGTTCATCTCTGGTCCTGGGGAGAAAGCAGTCAGGAATGCATCCTGAGCATGGACAATCAGACTGCTACGCAGGTACACTTACAGGCAGAATGCAAAGTCTCTCTAAGGGGAGCAACAGCCCTTCACTAAATGCTTGGGAAGCCCAAGCTGACTGAACATTAGTTTATCAGTCACAGCCATTAGCCTAAATAACACAGTCTAATTCTGCAGAAGAGAAGGCTGTGTAAGGTTACCACACACATAGATATGGTTATTCACAGCATTTACAGCCTTGCTCTCTTGCTCCTTTTCAGAACAGATAAGGGTGGTCTGGAGAAGTTCGCACTCTTGACTGTTTCAATGTCAAATCATATTTGTGCTGGAAGTCCTTCTACAGGTCGTACTTTCTTAGCCTTTTACAGTCCTGTGGCACTGTTTTGTTTTGGGAATCTGGAAGTCTTTTTCTTCTTTATCTTTCCACCTATAAACTAAGGAAAATAGGGTTTTTTCCCCTCCTCTAATGAAGTTGATAAATTTTGTAAATATTTAGTTATTTTTCCATACACCATGAATACTGTATATTTATTGACTAAAACAAAATATCCCTTGTTTCAGTTTACCAAGTTTCAGTGTTTACCTATTAGGAGTTAGGTAAAATTAGGATTAGATAAGGTATCACTCTAGGTAATGGACTTAATTTATTCATACATCACAGAGATGCTGGTTAAGACTTTCATGCCTGCTGAATTTGTATAGTTCTACGTCTTTTTGTTTTGAACAAATCAATATTTATAATCTACACAGAACTTATTTCAAATGCAATAGTCATAGCAGAAGCAATCTAAACCTTTGAAACTTTTGTTTCAGAAAGACATTTCTTTAAAGGTCATAAAAACTGTTGGATCACCATAGTTTGTTGGCCGGTTTTCTACCCCCTTGAGGTGAAGGAATAAGAATGTCAGGGTTGTTTTCAGACATCCTTGGCAGCATCTTATCATGGAACCACCCAAGAACTGCTAGTCAACTGAAATGTGATTGTATTTGCAACTTAACAAGTTAGCATGCCACAACTTATTAGCAGTTCTTGGGTGCTGGTAGAAGACAACCAGAAACAAGCTACTTTATTACTCGCAGCATATTAAACAGTGTGAGCACCAGCACACACGTACTTTTCCCGTCAGTCCCAATCCTAGAAGGATGACATCAGGAGGCCAAAATAAGTGACTACACAGAACGGTTTGCATTAAATAAAGAAATTTAATGTCTTATGATTTCAAGCAGTTATGCTCAGACTTTGTTCTAGAGGTAGTGCTACAGCAAACAGAAACACCAAAATGACACACAGGATTTGGAGGTAAGTTTATTTTCATCAACAGGTACTGATCAGGATCATTCCTAAGATATCAAGTGCTGATCTCTGGTGGTGTAGGGCTTATATGGAGTTTGCAAGTGGGAAGTACAGAAGCAGAGTACTTGACTGTCTTTGATTGGCTCTTGCAATATGCATCATAGTGACCAGCTATATATCACAGTCATTTCTAAGAAACTGAAGCAATAGGAACTGTAACAGGAACTGTTACCTCAGCAACTAACAGAAACTGAAGTATTCTGGATGGGGAAAGGGGGGCATTTTCTGCTGCAGTAAACATTTTTTTTTTGTTTTTCACTAGACAGGGAGCATGCCTGCTCTTTGCTTTGGAGAAAGACTCTACCTTCTCAAGGCTCTTTACACTGCAAACTACAAAATAGTTTTAATAAGAGTGATTACTGCCAATTATACCTATAATATCAGCTACTCAAGAGGCTGAGGCAGGAGGATTACAAGTCTAGCCTGGTCAATTTAATGAGACAAATTCAATGTGTAAGTGGGAAAAAACGATTGCTTTGTATTTGACAGCTTTTTGTCTTCTTTTTCTTTCTTTCTTTTCGTTCTTTCTTTCTTTTCTTGCTTTCTTTCTTTTCTTGCTTTCTTTCTTTGTAGTGCCATCTAGTCTTGAACTCACTATGTAGCCCTGACTGGCCTCAAACTCAGGGTAATCCTCCTGCTTCAGCCTCCTGAGTGCTGGGATTACAGATGTGTGCCTGACAGCTCTTTGCTTTCATTGTGTGACTCCATGAATACTGCCAAACAAGAAATTTATGCATTAAATACAACTTCACTAGAATAAAGACAAAAGTTGGTGAATACAAACTCAACTTCCTCTCTATCCCTTCTCGCTGCTCTTCCCCTAACCTCTCACAGCACAACAAAAATACACTACACACTGGGTACTTAACAGGCTCTGTAGAGGGAAGGCAAATAAGGATTTGTTAGACCAAAAGACATTTGCTCAAAGACATGAGGATAGTATTGAATATCTGTGCAAACAACAGAGGCCAAGTCTAATCCCTAAAACCTCAGGCTCACGTGCAAAGAAGAATTCCGGTGTCTGGCAGGTCTAGTTTGAGTCTTCATGAAGATGTTGTGCTATGAGAGTAAATCCTTGAGACCCAAATCCTCAGACTCAGCCTAGTAGGAAAAGCATGCCTCCCCATCCATCTCCCCAGGCCAGTGCAGAGGGAGTGTGCAGTGGGGTCAGAGGGGCAGTCTGAAATCACGTATCTCAAGGGTAAACATATTTACGTTGCTTAAGCTCTCTGTGACACGTGTGGCTTTAAATAAACTTTCAAATGCTCAGCTTTCTTCTCTGTAAAGAGATATTCATACTATTAAATGACAGTTGGCAAGACTGAAGGAGACAAAAGACTGCACCAGAGACCTACCGACAGCAGGTGCTAAATTTCCATTTCCTTGGTTTCTCTCTGACTGTACTAACAAACTCTCCTCTTCAGTTACACAGATATTGAGTTTGAACACATCCTCATTCTAGGATACTGAGTTTTGCATTTCAGATTTTGCTCCTCTTTTCTCCATCCCGTTTTTCCTCTTTCCATTCAGCCTGCAGTTCCAAGATGGTTCTTTCAACCAGGGCCAAGCAACTGCCCTGGACAACTGTGTAGCCTCCTCTGGCTCCAAAGCTGAGCTGTGTTTTTCCTTTTTGCTATCTTCCTATCCTCCCCACAGGCCTCCTGACTAAATCCTTCTTTCTGAACATCTTCATAAAGCAATGGCCCGGATTCAGTCACTGACGTGCTTCATTTTAATTATATTATTCACACGAACATTAAGCTCTTTGCAGAGTGCAGCAGGACCCGTTTTTTAAAAGCTGTGGTACCCTGGGTTATGTGAAAAGGCTACAAATGAGGCAGATTGGAGGCTGCTTGGTGTGCTTTCCCTTATCACCAGGAGACTGAGCTCGAGGTTGCTTTTTTAAAAGGCCTCCTAAATATGCAGGGATCTGTTTTACCCTGTTTTTTTGGCGGGGGGGAGTTTTTTTTCTTCCACATCTCCATTCACAGGGAACGTGTTTAAGGCACTGACATTTAAGTGCTTGTGGATCTGAGTGAGAAAGAGAGGGATGGGAATGAAGACAAAGAGAAGGAGAAATAGAGAGGAAGAGGGAGATAAAAGAGAGAGGGAGAGAACAAGAGAGAAAGACTGGAATTCAAGAAGACATTCAGAGGAAGTATTAAAAAACAGATGTCTTAGCAAAGTGGATTCTGAACTCACAGAAGAAGTGCCAGAGAATGCCAAAGATTGGAGGCAACCTTGGAAGGTCTTAGTTCAGCTTCTTTATTTTACAAATGAAGAACTAAAAGGCCAAGGTCGCAGAAGGCAACAGAAGGCAGAGTTTGGATAACGCAGAATTATCAGGGCCAAGTGATTTCCACTTTAATGTGGGCAGTGTAGGTCAGGGAAGACAGGTGAGGAACACTGGCTTTTATGAGCTCTAAAGGAAGCTGTCGTTTAGTAAACCATCTTCCCTTCCCACCTCTTCTCTAGGTGTCGTTTTATTCTAACACTGCAATAACCAGGAACTGAGGAATTTCTAAGTCTTTAGTTATTACCTCTGCTCCCCTGGGTATAGACAAAAGGACTCCAGGAAAGGAATTCCATCCATATGAGGAAACAAATATGTAATAAGTGAGCTATTAATGGTTTATATCCAGCTGTCCCCTGAGACCCCCCTGTGTGACTGATTGAATTATGAAAGGTGATTGGATTGCAGGGTGCTGCACCTGACTTGCTGTTAGGAGGTAGGACGTGGTTACAAGCAGGACATAGGGCATGAGCTGAAGGAGCTCTTCTCCCTTTCCAGTTCCTCTCTGCCTCCTGACCACCATGAGATGAGCAGTTTTTCCTCCACCATGTCCCCCTACCATGCTTTCTATTCTTTGGAGTCCACCAGCCATGGACCAACACATGACTCAAAAGAAACCTCTCTTCCTTGAAGCTGTGGGTCCTGGGTACTTTGTCCCAGCAACCAGGAAAGTGATTAAGACATGAGCTAATGTTTCATGCTGCCAAAGGAGGATCTTTTGGTAGAGACTAAGTTAGAAAAGTATCTCCAACTTGAACCAAAGCAGAACTCTCTATTCTTCTGAAAATAAATGGATGCTTGCAGGGCTAGGACCAAAGCATAAAGAATCTTCTCTAATGTCTCCTGATATGTTCAGAAGAAACAGAAATGGAGAGAACAACTTGGAGGAGTAGATGATGGCCATCCACAAGTGCCAACCTCTGGGCCTCCAAAAACCTCCTATCAGGATTCAATATGTATTCAGAGCTTTGCCCAATCTAGGCGATAGCCATCTCTGGGGCAGGACCTAGAAAGGAGGTGGTCAGAGGAGAAGAGGCCTTAGAAGACAGACACTTTCTTCCCAGAAGTGGGTCTACAGTACCAACCCCATGTAGGATAGAAAGTTCAAAGAGGAGGTACACATTCTCTTTATTTAGTGAGACAGCACTAAACATATTTGATTAATGGAAAGCAGTAAGGCCACTAAGTACCTTCATTATCCACAAATGTAAGTATCCACTGGCATTAGAATCAAACACTTGCTTTATAACTCAAGCAAATGGAAGACCCAGTGGGAAGCAGCCTAGACCAACAGCAACATTTTAAATTCTTAAACCCAAAGCCTTCAGTGTCTGGGCCATTTTCCTCCCCACCCACTGACTCCGAGCATTCTGCTGTGCAAGTTAAACTTTGCTGCTCTTCCCTTACACTTGCATGCTGCATCTGATTCTTTCTTTATTGCACACAAAACCCAAGAAACCTGTCTAAGATCCCACCACCCACAGTAACAAACTGGGTGAATTCAGCCCAGGCAGAAAACATAAAATCCAATTAAAAAATTTTTTTAAAACTCTTGGAAAAACTAGTTCTTCAACCAGCCCCAGGAATCTATTGCTAGGTTTCTACTCTGCCAGCTAAAAAGACAGAGTTCGCAGACCTCCAGACACCCAATCAGGTGGGAAGGAGGTGAGACCTGGGTCCTAGGCTCGCATCGCCATGTTGTTACCCTTATGCACCATCGCCTTAGATTACAGGACTGAGAGCAAGAAGACTTCTCACTGCTCAAATCACCGATGTCAAGGTCTACTGCAAATATGCAGAATCTGCTCTGCCCAGAAACACAATGAATGATCAATCTGTCACGGTTATGACCTTCAGTTTGTGAGGTGGTCACTGCATTTCAAAACAACTTTCCTTCCAAATGATCCTCAGAGCCTTCCTTCGCTACCATTTGAAAACAAGGCTATGCAAACTAAGCACATGTTAAATTACCACAGTCAGGATCTGTGCGATCCCACCACCACTAGAAGTCACTGAACACACTTCACTACCTTCTCTAAATTCCAGTGCTAATGTTAAGAAGACATCTGCCAGCTCTCCTTGCCAGCTATCTTAATGGTGCATTCAGAAGTTCTCCTGCAACCTCTAATCAGAGAAAGCTGAAATCAAATCAAATCTTTCCTCCTCTTCTCTCTTGTCATTTCACTGCGTATAGCACAGACGTGAAAGATGGACCCCTGATCAACAGATGCGTTCTAATTCTAAGAAGCTGTGGTGACGGGCACACGCGTCAGAGTCCTTTCAGGCAGCATCTGCGGCCACGGCCAATTCCTGAGAGAGGCACTGAGCCACAGGCCCGAGCTGGAAGTGAGGGGACCCCAGACGCACTTTTCTTTTTCTAACGTTTTTCACAAAAATCCAATAAATGCAACCTATTTAGATGTCTACTTAAAGTGGGGTTTAGCTTCCCCAGTCATGAAATGAGAGCCCTCTCTCTGAGATCCTCGATTTGCATTTGGACAGCAGCCTTCCAAAGACACAAGACTGCACTCAGCAGCCCACAGCTCACGAAACTCCTGGGGTCACGCCAGACCTGAGCAGAATCTCCAGGGCTAGGGCCCGGTGGTGTTTTCATAACAAGTTTACTGAGATCTGATTCACATACTGGGCTTCTTTTGTTTTGTCTTATTTGCTACTCTTCATCCTTCAAATGCCTATATGAATTTTAGGATCACTTGTCATCATTTTAAATATACAGTTCAGTCATATGTATTCACAGAATTGTGCAATCAACATTACAATCTAATCGCAGAATGTTTCTGTCAGCCTAAAAGACAAACCCTACTCACAGCATAGTCACCCCCTCTCCCCCGCATCCAGCCCTGGGCTGGCAAACACTAACTTACATTTTGTAAATTCTTCTAATTCACACTAACTCATGTAGACATATAACTCATACAAAAGCCTTTTTGTGTCTGGTTGATTCTGTGTAGCATAATGCTGTCAAGGTTTATGTATGTTGTATTGTCTACCAAGAGTTTATTTATTCCTTTTAGTTCAATACTATCCCACTGTATGGATATATCACATTTTGTCAGTTGATGAACATTTAGATTCTACTTTTTGATGAATATGAGTGCTGTTTTCATGAATATTGGTACTCAGGCTTTTGTGGGGGTTATATTTTCACTTCTCTGTGGTATACAGGAGTAGTATGGGTAGTTTGACTTAGCAAGACCCTATCTTAAAGTTTAAAAAAGTTTTTAAAAAAATAAAAGCCAGAGATGTAGCTCACCATGAAGATCCTGGGTTCAATCCTCAGTGTCATTGAAGACAAAAAGCAAAAAATCAATTGACCATAAATACAAGGATTTATTTTCTAGATTCTAAATTCTATTACTGATCTATATGTCTGTCAGTATGCCAGTACCATCCAATCTTTGTAGCAAGTTGTGAAGTGAGTCTTCACATCTTGACCTTTTGAGTCAATTTCTTTTCTTTTCTTTTCTTTTCTTTTTTTTTTTTTTTTTTTCCTATCCTGGGCCCCTTGAATTTGTATATGAATATATATAATATGAATTTTAGAATCAATTATTAATCTGTTTTTTTAAAAAAAGCTACCTAAGATTCTGATAGGCATTGCATTGAATCTGAATTTGAAAGTATTGCCTTCTTAACAATGCTGAATCTTTCAATGTACCAGCTACGGATATCTTCCCATTTCAGTGCTTTCATTTTCTAAATGGTGTTTTGTAGTTTTTAGTGTAGAAATGCTCCATTTCTTGTGTTAAATTCATTCCTCCTAATTTTATTGTTTTGGATGATTTGTTTTAATTTTTGGGTTGTTTACTACTAGTATGTAGAAATTCAGATGATTTGCTAATATACAGTCTTCTATACTACAAATTTGTTTAACTCATTCTAATAGTTTTCTAGTGAATTCCTTAGGATTTTATAAACAAAGGGTCATGTCATCTGCAAATAAAGGTAGCTTTACTTTTTTCTTTTCTAGGTGAATTTTTTTATTTCTTTTGCATGACTATTTGTCCTGCTTAGTACTCCCAGTATAATATTTAATAAAACTAATAAAAGTGGAATTCTTGTCTTGTCCCTGATCTTTGAAAGGCTTCAGTCTTTTACTGTTCAGTATGATGTAAATAAGATTTTTGTATAGATATTTTTTATGAGAATGAGGAAATTCTCTTTTATTCCTAGTGTGTAAGGTGCTCTCATAAAAAAAACCTTTATGTCATCAAATGCTTATTCTGCATCTATTGAAGTGATCGTGTTATCTTTTCTTTCTCTAATATGGTATATTGCATACTGATTTTTGTATTTTGGGGCCCATATTCATTATTGTGTAAATCTCCGTCTTGTTTGTAATACATGCATGTATATGCATATATAGTGCCCCCCCAATATATATATACAAACACCTACTACTGATGAATGTGATTTTATTTAGAAACAGTATTTTTCCGTGTGTAAATTAAAGGACCTGAGATGAGATCATCCTAGACCACCCTAAATTTAAAGTGGACCCTGCATACAATAACTGGTGTCTAAGAGAAAGGAAAGGGAGATCTGAGACAGGCAGAGGGAAGACTAGGTAAGGACAGAGACAGTCCTTGGAGTTCCATTTCCATGAACCAAGGAGGGCCTGGAGGCCACCAGAAGTCGCAAGAGGCAAAACAGAGTAGGCCTCAAGATGTCCCGTCGCCTGTAGCACTGACCACCTGATTTTTGATTTCTGTCTCCAAGAACTCTAAGTAAGCACTGATTGTTTAAGCTGCCCAATTTGTAGTAGCTGTCACAGCAGACCCACGGGATTAAACCTTCTCTTCTATTTGCTGGCAGCATCTGTGAAGGATTGACGGTGTGCTTCTTCAAGCTTTGACAAAATTCACCTTAAAGTCACCTAGATCTGAGCTTTACTTCGTGAAGAGATGTTTTTGTGTTGATTCAATCACTTCATTTGTTGTAAGTCTATTCAAAGTTCCTATTTCTTCTAGAGCCCCCCACCGCCCAGTCTCTTGTGTTTTTCTAGGCACCCATTCACTTTGTCTAGATTATCGATGGTGACATTCGAGTTCACACTGTATTATTTTACAGACAGTGTGGTTTCTATTTAAAACATCTCCCCGAGACCCGGGGTAGAGAACGTAACAGGGGCGCAGTGCTCACCAGCTGCTCGTCCAGGCTTGGGGTCAGGGCTGACTGTTGT
>RJWM01045622.1:0-12717 GCA_004363535.1 Dasyprocta punctata | reverse complement strand
AAAAAAAAAAAAAAAGAAGGCTGGTTTTGCTAGTGAAAGTAACATAAAATAGTTACAAAGTTGGATTGAATGCATAGAGCACATTTTTTAAAAAAGCATTTCAAAGAAAGCTTGTGCATGAGATGGCTAGCTATGGGTGAGGGTCCGAGGCCCCGTTATTTCACTGGTTTTCTAGGCCTATAGGAGTTGGGGATTGGAAAGGAAGAAGCACTTCCTCCTCTGATATGGACATCGGGAGGCCAGTCCAGAAAGCTGAGCAGGCTCCCCTCTGTGCTGAGTGGGAGCCCTGCTGCTTGAGGATTTGATACACAGAGGACTCTGCATTGCACCCAAGTGTAGTTCAGAGAACCTGGCAGGGGCTAATTCTGGAACCCAGAACAAACCAAGGCAGGCAAACACGAGGGCTCCTGTCAGGAAAGCCTTTTGTCCTTTTCCCTAGTTGGTCATTGTTATGGTTTATATCTGGATGTGCCCCGCAAAGCCTCATGTATTCACAGTTGGGGCTTTTGCAAAGAGGTTGAATCCTGGGGCATTACAGCTGAGTGTGAGCTGGGGCCTTTCTGAAGGGCAGATCACTGAGAAGTGTGGCCCGGAAGGGTATATCTTCTCTCTTTGCTGTCTGCTTGCTGACTGCCTTAATATGAGCAGCTTTTCCTCTGCCGTGCTGTCCTGCCTCGGCACCAGCTGACTATGGACCGAGGGGTGAGCCACAACAAACCTCTCCTCCTTCAGTTTGTTGGTGTCTGATATTGAGTCCCAGCAACAAGGAAAGTGACTAAGATAGTCACCCAACTCATTCCCCAGCCCCTGTCCTTGGTGTAGCCTGCTGAGACAGAGCCATGGAGAGTTTAGGAGATTGTAAAGAATAATTTTCAAAAAGTTAAAAAACATGACTCTCAAAAAAATACAGTATACCTAAGTCATATATGTATTTTTGTTTCGCAGTACTGGGATCAAATGTTAGGGCCCCACACATGCTAGGCAAGTACTCCACCACTAAGCTGCATACACAACCCTCAAAACTCTTATCCATTCATTGGTGAATAAGGAAAAAGAGTAATATGTGAAGACTAGTTTAAAAGAATTTGAGGGCCAGGGATTTAGCTCAGTAGCTTAAACACCTGCCTGGCAGGTGTGAGGTTGTGAGATCAATCCCCAATACCAAAAATAAAATAAAAGAATTTGAGAATGGATGTTGAATTGATTGGAGAAAGGAATGTTAAAATGATTTCACAAGGCAGGTTAACACCTTACAAGGCAAGAAACTGTAATCTTTTTGGTTCACTATTCTACCAGGCAGGAGACCTATACATTGCCAAGAATTATGTACTTGTTATGAAATGTTTATAAATTAGCTTCTACTCTTAAGAGCTGTAAAACTTTCTAGCCAGGCATGGTGGCGCACACCTTTAATCCCAGCACTCGGGAGGCTGAGGTAGGAGGAGCGTTGTGAGTTCGAGGCTGGCTGGGGCTACAACGGGAGCACAAAGCCAGCCTGAGCTACATAGTGCAACCCTGCCTCAAAAAAACTAGGGCTGGGAGTTTGGCTCAGTGGCTTAAGTGCTTGTCTGGCAGGCGTGAGGCAGGCACGAGGTTGTGAGTTCAATGCCCAGTGCAAAAAAAGAGCTGTAAAACATTCTAATCAATAGGCAATAAGAAGTCTAACAAAGACTTCCCCCTAGAGAATCAGATGATCTGTCAGTTCATTGTGGAGGTACACACCTATAAACCCAGCACTCAGGTGGCTGAGGCAGGAGGATTGCAAGTTCAGGGCCAGCCTGGACTACATAAAATGACCCTATCTCGAAAACGAAAACAGAAAGAGAGACAGAGAGAATGGGAGAAAGACCTGATCCCTGGTATAATGCCAGGCACTATACACTGTCCTCACTGCAAAGTCTGGGTGGTTTTCCTTAAAAGACGAAACCAGGATAGTTGGACCTTGGAACAGCCTGGGGAAGAGTTTTAAGAAGGGATAAATAGAGTGTCAAATGCAACCACAAGTTCATGTTGGAACTTGGCTTGGATATGGAGGTTTGTTTGCCATTAGCAATTAAGAAGGGACCAGTGTCCATGGGGGGAGATTAGAGTGGGAGTTGAGGCAGTGTGGAGAACTCTTTTGAGAAGTTTGTGAATGAGAGGTTAGAGGCAGGACAGTGTATTAACAGGGTCTTCAAAAAGGTTCCTTTTTTTTTTTTTTCCCTTTAACTGTAATCTGGCAACCCCTTTCCTTTTCCTTCTCCTGTTCAGGCAAATAAAAGAAGCAAATAAAAATAATAGAAGCCCTTGCCTCCTGGGGTAACAAAGGTCAAAGCCATCAGAAGGTAATATAAGCTTCTAAGGTAAAATCAGATGCTGCTTGAGAGTTAGGAACATGGTTCACTGGCCTGAGGTGATGCCCTGATAATTAAAATAAAATAGATACATTCTTTTTTAAAATTTAAAAATGTTTATTTTTACCAGTACATGTTTATGGTATGTCGTGATTATGTAAATTCATCGTGAAGAGTTGGTACATTTATACAATACATATTATTTTCTCCCCCCCATAAGAGATGTTTTTTAATACAGTTTGAAATCAGGCACATAAAAGCCCCTCTCCTCACACCCTACAGTTCACTTCTGTCCTTGGAACATACACAGATCAGTAGTTAAAGAAGGATTCCACAGTTGAAGGTTATGAGGCAGGTGGCCCCAGAGGGCCGTGTCCATGCCCTGGCCCCTACACACTGAAGCTAAATTTTCACAAGGCCTCTTCCCTCACTTCCTCTACCCACCCACCACCACCACCCTGACTGCTCAGCAGCATGGACACTGGCGGTCCCTCAGTGCTGGAAACCATGCACACCCTTCTGTAATAATGGCACACTTGATTCTCCTTTGACCTCCAGACCACTCCTGCTCAGACTGTCGCCCCCAGCAGTGACAGTCTTGGGGCTCTCTCACCCCATGCTCACTCCCTAAGCTAACTCAGCACACCCGTGCCTTCCAACTCCACTGCCATCAACACCCTGAGGACCCACACGCTTCCTCTTTCCTCTGAGCTCCAGACCTGCCTACCCTGCTGCCTGAGGTTAGCTCCTCTAGAAGGTTTCAAGGCACCTTAGTCTGCTGAGTCCATTTCATTTCCTGCTTCCTTAGTAGTCCATTTAGTAGGTGGGTAGGAGCCAGGGCCACCCTTGACCCCTTCCCCTCCTGCCCCCCAGCCAGGACCCGTATCATTGTGTCAGTCTGGCCTCCTGCATGTGCTTCGTATCAGTCTGCCTCTTTCCATTCCCTCACCTATCCCTTGGTTTCCTTCCACCTTGGCCACCATCATATCCTCTCTTGTTTGGACACTACAGTGACCTGCTAATGGATCTCTCTGTTTTTCTGGCTCTTCTACTCACTCCCACCCTTTGCATTGTAACTACAGTGACATTTTTGGCAAACATTATCCAGCTCCTATCTACCCTCCAGCTTCACCTTGCACGATTCTCTTCTCTTTGCTAACATCATCACTTCAGCTCTTGGAAAGCTTTATGATTCCTCCTGCTACAGGGCCTTTGTACAAGTTGGTCTCTCTGGAGCTTTCTTCCCTCGCCTCCATCACTGGTGATCTAGTTAGTTCTTCCTCAACTTTAGATCTAAACCAGAGCCTTCCTTGCTCTGGGAAGTCTCCCCAGCTACTCTCAGCTGCTCACCATGAGTCTGTCCTAGAAAGTATGCATGTAAGTTTAAAATCATTCTATGTATGCGCCTGACAACTAGATGAATGCCTGTCTCCTGTGATGAATTGTAAGACCCTTGAGAACAGGAACTGTTTTGGTTGAGTTCAGTGTCTAACCCAGTACCTGATTATAGAAGGCACTGGACAAACATTTAAAGGATGGATGGATAGATGCGTGGATGCATAGATGAATGGATATAGCAACAGGGAATGAGACCTCTGCTCACAGATTTAGGAACATAAAGCACCAGATCTACCACCCCTCTTTACCAAATTTTAGACCAGAGCTATTCACCTCCATTCTTACTGTTCATTGACATTATCTGGGAGTGGAAAGGATATATGCTGTATGATTCCAACTATATGACACTGTGGAAAAGGCAAATCTAATAAAAGGATTGGTGCTTGTTGGGAGGAGCAGGAAGAGATGCATAGATGGAGAATGAGATTTTTAGGGCACCAAAACTATGCTGTTTGATGCTGTCATGGTAGATACATGTCCTTATACATTGTCTAAATACATAGAATATAAGCACAAAGAGTGAGCCCTAAAGTAAGCTGTGGATTTTAGTTAATAATAATGTATCAATACTGATTCATCGACCACAACAAATATGGCACACCATGCAAAGTGGAAATAATAGGGAGTCCTGGGGGGCAGGAGACAGAGACTGAGGAGGTATACAGGAACTGTCCATGTTTTCTGCTTAAGTTTTCTGTAAACCTAAAATCTTCTTTAAAAAATAATGTCTATTGATTAAAAAAATTCTGACACCCAGACTACATCCCAGACTATTTGGATCAGTCAGGTGTGGGGGAAGGTTGGCCTCAAGATTTTTTTAAAGCTCTGGGGGAGATTCCAGCAGGTTGCCAGGCAGGGATCTGCTTCTGACTGAATGGGGGATGGGGAGAGAGACAGACAGACCACAGATGGAGCCCCTTCTCAGCACAGGGGTGGGGGTCCCAAGTAGGCAGGTGGATATTGGCACCGAGTGCCTGTGAAGGAAAGGGGAGAGCTGAGAGCAAGGGGAAGCCTCTCTGGAAGGCTCAGGCACCTCAGGCACCAGCCCCCCTGGCCTCTGGATGAAACCAAGGGAGAAGAGATTGAGCCAGTGCCCTGCTGTCTTGATCTGGTTCCATTCCTTCAGGGTAGACCTGTAAAAACATTATGTATGTGGGTGTGTGAGTGTGGGGGTGAAGGGATGTGTCTTGGGGGAGACCAAACAATGAGAGGAAGTCAAAGTACAGAGCACATCAGTAACTGCATGAACCATGGCTAGGACAACGACTGACCAGTCCTGCGGGGGATGGAATGCCATGATCCCCTTCTAAGGGCCTCTGAGTGAGGACACTGTGCTACGTGTGGGTCAGCTACCCTCAGATAACCAGGGGCACTACCAGAAGGGCCTGCAGAGCTGTGTAGACTAAAGAACACACACAAAGGACGAAAAAAAGCTAGGGGTAAATAGGCCAGAGAAAGGACTTACTGGCAACCAGGTGTCAAGAACAGGGGCTCAGAGAGAAGATCTTATTCTTGTGATTCAGGTGAGATGTGGTCCATAAATCATCTTCAGTGTGGTGGCACAAAAAAGAGGGCAATTATAGCTAGTGCGCAAAGCTTTGGGGCCAAGGCCCTGGCCCCAGGCTTGTGGGAGATGGGCCATGACATCAGGCCAAGGATGCCTCTGGGCTTGTGAACCAGCGAAGGCTTCCTGGAGGAGCAATTCGGGGACAGAGGGAGCTCAGCAGTGGGGAGGGTAAGGAGGCTGACCACAAAGCTGGGATGGGATGATGACAAATCGGTTAGTACAGTTTGGGTGGGACAGGTGGCTGTCTGAAGAGTGAGAGGACCCGGCTTCGTCATCCTCTGGTCCTCCTACCTCTGGGGAAATGGAGGCAGCTGAGGCCCCAGGCAGAGTTGAGAATGTGAGTATAGGGAGAGGGGTGACGGGGATGGTCATTTAAACCTGGAACTGAGTGATACGGGTGCCCTCAGGGGCTAGCCCAGCAGGAGGCTGGATTGGGGCAGGGAGGCCTCTCAGGCAGGGCCCTGTTCTGCAGTAAGGGAGAAGACAGGCCCCTCTCCAGACTCCCTGTCTCCTCAGAGATCTAGTGAGTCTGTTTGTTTGCCTGAGGGAAGGCTGTGTGAGAATGCCTACTTATGGGAAGGTGACCCTGGAACCTGAGGGGCATTTCTGTGGGCCCTGTATGTGACCCCCGGAAAAGCTGGAACCCTCAGTAGCTCTGACCACCCCTCCCTCCAGTCTCTCAGCTGAGACCATCATGTAGGCTGACAGGCTGGAGGAGCAGAGCCAAAGTAAAGAACCCATGGTATCCAGAGCCCAAAGATATCCTCTGACTTCAGGTGCTCCTGTGGCACACCCCGGCTTGCCTCCCATGCCTTCAGAGAGCCCCTCATCCCCAGGTTCACCTGCCCTGTGTGGCGACATCTGAAGGGGGAGATTCCATCTCTGATTCTCCAGTTGTTTTTCCATGTGTGGGGCTCCCAGTTTTCCCAGCAGCTGGGAGGCCTTGGTGGGGGTAGGTGAGCAGAAGATGTAGGCCGTAGCCCGGCTCATCTCTGATGTGCTATGTGACTCTGGGCTTTGGTTTCTCTACTACAGTGTAATTTCTAGAGGGGTTGTCCTCATGGGGAAATGACATCAGGCATCTGTGGTCCTTTTCAGAGCTCTCACTGCCCAACCGGCCTTGAAGGGTAGGGCCATCTTTGAGGAGCAGAGGCAGGGGGTGAGGGATGACAGTGCCCTGGAGACATGGGAGGGCATGAAGGAGGAGTGGGCAGAGGTGACTAGTGGGGCCCCACTCAGGAGGGCATCCAGGCCTTGAACACCAGCCTGAAAGGATTCTGACTGACTGTGGCCTGGCCAGGTGGATGCTCGGAGGGATCACGCTGGTAGCTGACGAGGGGAAGGGCTGGAGACCAGAGAGGAGGTGAGACATAGTTGGGGCTGAAATTGAGAAGCTGCGGGGGCAAGAAGGAAGTGAGACTAAGACCCATTTATTGATCTGGTCTTCGGGGAACTTCTGCCTGGTGGCCCGCACTCCTCTTGAAAGGACTTGGTGCAGCCCTCACAGGAGCTCACAGGACAACTAGGAAGCAAGCAGGGGCAACCTGGTCTCCGTTTCTCAGGTAGAAAAACCTGGGCAGCCTCTAGCCTTATCTCCTTCCTGGTCGTCAGTGCCAGGCCCTCTGGTTGGTTTCCCGCTTAACCACTAGGCAAACACCACTATTCAGGATATGTTGAACCCAGGGCCTCCGCAGTTTCCCTCTAAGGGTCTCCTTTGCTGGCTGCTGCTCACTACATGTCAAGCACTATGCCAGGTGCTTGACATAATGACTTCATGTACTGAAGCAGAACCTCACGAAGGAGACACTGATGTTTATTCAAAGTACACTAATAAGGAAACCAAGTTTCCTCCAGTGACATGGTCCTTACTTAGCAAAACTTGGATTCAAGTATAAGGCTGTCTGACCTCAGTGATGACTCTTTCCATCACTGCCCTGGAGGGCCCTTCTATGGATGGAACACCAGTGTCAAGGCAGGGAGGCACAGGGCAGGTACTGAGCCCAAGCCACACCTAGACCAGACCAGACCTCAGCCTTCCTGTACCCTGTGTGTGCAGCCCACCTGCTCCCAAGCACACAGTCCTACCTAAGGAGGGGCTCTCAGGCCTACCCAGGAGCCCCTGGAGCCTACCTTGTTTCCTTCCTCCTTCCTTTTCACCTCCCCAAGCACCTCCTTCTGTGCCCTGCTCAGGGACTTATGGTGCCTCAAACCTTTCTAGAAAAGCAAGCCAAACCAGCTGATCCACCTGAACACATAAGCAGATGCAGGAAATGGACAAACAAATCCTTCCTCCTCCTGTTCCTCCTCCTCCTCCTCTTCTTCTTCTTCTCCTCCTTCTTCTTCTTTTTAATTCAAGTAAGGGCTTTTATTGTTTTTAACTCACTTCCTGGAAAGTTAATTTTTAAAACACTCTTACGGAGTTTGTTCATCATTTATGCTACATTCAAAAACAATGATGCCAACAAACCCTCAGTAATGAGATGGACACCCCATCCAGGCTCTGTCACAGGCCGCGAAGCCGGGCCACCCACCTCTTTCCAAGGCTGGATCCAATCCATAAAGCCCCACAAGCCCTGGCCTTCATAGGCACCCACGCGGAAACGCTCAGGAAAACTTGCTGGCCAGTGATTGGCTTTTAACTTGTATCCCTTTAACTCTATAAAAGTGTTCTTAAAGATAGTACTGAACTGTTGTTTAAGCCCTGGGTCACAGACTGCCTTAATGCAGAGGAGTTGGGGAGAAGGGAGGGGCCCATTCACAACAGGCCGCATTCTGCTCCTAGCCTTAAATAGACATAGAAGCTCTGTTACAGATGCATGTACTGGTGCAAGAAACGCGAGTGTGCTATGTGCAGCAGATGGGCACGCACATGTGTGTGTGCGTGGAGGTACAATGTACACCCACAGAGACGCAGGACATGGGCCCTCCTCCCACTGAACTTCCTCTCCAGCAGACCAACCCTCCTGTGTTCAGGGGCAGCATCTGAGCCCCATATACTTCCCTTTGCCGGGTGAGGGTCCACTTCTGAGGTTTGGTCAGCAAACATCAAGCCGGCCAGTCACTCCCTGATCCCAGAGAGATAAGCCTGCTCCAGAAGGTCCTGCCCACACGCATGTCCCTGTGCTCCAGCTCTGAGCAGCCTGGCTGGCGACTGCCCTGGGGGCAAAGCAGTTGGCAGGGAGGCTGTGTGCCAGTCTGCATAGACAGCCCTGCAGGGTGCCTCCTCCAGCCTGGCCTCTGAGCCCACCAGTTTCTCCTTGGTCGTAGGAATGTGACAGGAAAGCCAGTGTGGATCGGTGATCGGATTCCAGTTGTTTCAGCATGCGCAAGGGCATAGCCCTGAGTCCACAGCCCTTGGCCAATATCACCCCTGGCACGGCTTTCGGAGCCATGAAGGAGGGAGGGAGGCGGGTAGAGAGGGGATGCTGCTCCAGGCTCAGGCCTGTGCTCCAGGTATGATTCAGTTCAGCCCATTATCCAGATGGTGCCAAGCACAAAACAATCCAGGAAGGTCACTGAATAATGGTGGGTGTGCTGGGAACCCCTCAAAGCTGTAGGGAGGCTCATTAGATGTTCCCTAGTAAGGTTTTTCCTGTTTCTCAGATCAGAATCAAAAGTAAAAGACAATGTAAAGGGAGTTTGAATTCTCCAACACTGCTGTCTCTCCCTGAGGCCCAGGCACACATGGAGAGATCAGAGCCTCCTCCATACCAGCGTTCTGAGCACACAGCAGCTCTGGCACCTCTGCAACCAGGTGGGGCAGTACTCCGCTTTTAGTGTGGCAGCTGAGCTAGACCTCTACCTGCCACCTTGGTCTCTTGCCCTCTGCCCTGAACCATGCCAACCAGCCAGGTTCCATGGACCCCTGGCTTCCCCACAGGCTGAGTCAGGCCACACAGAGCTAGGACTGAGAGGAAGGTGCCGTAGGAGCCCTACCTCCAACCCCAGATGATACACATTCCAATCTGTCCCTGGACGTGCCCACGCAGAGATCATGCAGTACAGAAAGGGAGGGGGGCTGGGGAAGGGACTGTAGCCCCCAGCCCGCTTCCTGCAGGGGCAGCTGTCGCATGAGGGCGGTGGGCCTCTGGAGGCGTGGGATGAACGTGCTGCCTGGTGGCCCTGGGCACATGCAGAGGATCAGGATGCAGCCTCGTCTTCTTGGACACCAGGGAGCTCTGGGCTTTTGCCCCCTTCACCACACCCTTCTTTCCTGTTCAGGTGACACCAGGGATAGAAGGACCTCAGAGTTCAGAGTTCAGAATGTGTATTCAGCCCCCCCCCACACACACACAGACATCGCTATCCCAAAATCTCTCAAATACCTCCTCACTTACTGCCCCAAGTATGGCCTTCCTCCCCTCCCACCACCCCCAGAACATAGCACCCACTTCCTGGTGGTCTCCCTGCCCCAGCCTTAGCCCACAACCCTTCTGTGGCCCCCCCTTGGCACAAGCCTGGCTTTTGGGGGCCTCTCATGATCTGACCCAGCTGACTTCCCTGAATCCTTGTAATATCAGCCAGGTCAAAGACCTACATTGACCTCGATTGGCCCTCCAACAGACCTAGATAAAAAGACTTTTGTTTTGCATTTTCTTTGTCTTGTTCATAGGCAGAGCACCTATCAGTCTTGGGGTTCTGTTACCAATTCAATGGGTGCCTGTACCCAATCTTCCATCCAAGACCCCTCTTTTTAAACCAAGAAAAAGCCATGCTATTTAACTCTACCAGTGTCAATAATTATCCCAAAGTGTGAAAAACGGTCTACCAAGATCAAGTACTGGAACATGATAATGAGGTCAAATCTGTTTTCAAAATTAAAGTTGGGACTCAGAATTATAGAATTTTATGCCTGCAAAAGTATTGAGCCCAATCATTCTATCATCAATTTGTAGGCTATAGACTAGATGTGTCTTTAACCAGTAGAGGGCGCTGGGCCACCGACACTGAGCTGGTGTGACCAGAGGTCTGATTTGCTGGTCAGAGTCCCAATTTTGCTCATCCTGGCACAATTATTAATATCTTCCCCTTTCACTCTCAGAAGTGGCCTCAAATCCTATAGGACTCCCCTGTACTAAGCACAATTCTAGCATTAGGGCCCAAGACCTAATGAGGCCCAAGACAGGGGAAACTGCTATCCCGAGTGGGGCTTCTCCCAAGCTGCACCCCACATTATGTAGATGTGACTTGGAAGGACACAGGTGAAGTTTACCTCCCAGGGGAGCATGCCTTTGCCAGCAGGCAGGTGGAGAGAGACAGCTCTCTGCTCTCTGCAGCTCGCTTCACAGGCCAGAGGAAGTAACCGTCACCCAGCATCACATTCTGGCCCAGGTCTAGGTGCGAACTCCAGCAGGCCATGCTGGCTTCCCAAACTGACTTTGGGACTATGGTGGCAAAGCTGAGGACAAGGCCTACAGAGCTTTGAAAAACTGCTTTTCTGGCTTCTTCTACAAGATAGGAAACTCGCCCATGTGGTTCACAGGAGGAAATCCATAGCAAATGGGGTTTCCTCTCCCCTGGGCCAATCCACCAGCCTGCCCACATTGACTCACTGGGCAGGTATTCACAAAGAACAAGCTGTACGTGGCATGGGCCACTCAGGAAAGCAGCTAACACCCACTACAGGGCCAGGGCAGGGGACAGAAGTGCCTGCCCCTCCATCGACCAGCCAGCCTTGTACAAGGAGCACACTGAGCCTGCCTGCAAACCTCTTCCAGGCTGCCAGGGGCTGAAGGAGCTATAGATTTGAAGCCAGAAGGCTGAGCTGGGTCCAGTGGGGATGCGTGAAAACACCAGGCTACCACAAGAAGGAAGGGTCATTCTGTCCCATGGAGCGACCAAGAGAGCTTCTCATCCCTGGAAGTATGGGCGAGAGGGAGTCTAGGCCCAGCCCGGAGTAAGCTGAGCCCAGGAAGGTCCCTTCTAGGCCAACTAGCCTCAAAGACAGGGGTACAAATGGGGCCCTCCTATGAGACATGGTTGCTGTGTCCAGCCTCCAGTTTGGCCTGCATAGCCCCACTACAGTACAAGCCAGAGTGTTGTGCCTCAGTCTCCCACTCCACCCTAGGGAGCACCCTACCCGGTGCTGGCACTCACGTCAGTAAGTTTCCTGGAGAAGACATGGATCGCTCTTCCCTGCGTGCTTGGGGCTCAAATGGGTTCCCAAAGGAGCGCTTTCTCAGCATGGACTTGACCAGGATCTGGGGAGCAGACATCAGCGTGAGGAACACAGGCCCCAGGTGCCCAGGCTCCCTGAGAGGGTGGCTGCTGGGGTGTGTGACACATGGGGGTGTCTGAGCCAACACTGCAATTCCAAGGCCTCCAAGATTTTCATGGTCATGGCCTCAGCATCTGGTGCGTGCCTGGGAACAGTGGTTCCATAAATGTTTGGAAGGAAAGAAATGTCCTTTCAGCCACACTGAATGCTGCTACTATGGTGGCGAAGCTGGGGACAAGCCCTGCAGAGGTTTGGGGAGTTATTTTTTTTTTCTTTTCTTCTTTCTTCTCTTTTTGTGATACTGGGGATTAAACCCAGGGCTTTCACACTGAGCTACATCCCCAAACTACTTAAAATTTTTTAAATTTTCAGGCAGGGCTCTGTAAATTGCTAACTTGTCCAGGTTGAGCTCAAACTTGCAACCCTCCTGCCTCTCAGTCTCCCAGAGTGCTGAGATTTCAGCCATGCACCACCGTGCATCACTCAGTGTCTCTTTAGACATTTTCTCTCCTCCCCAAGCTGGTCTGCGTCCAACGAGGCTGAATAATACAACCTCTTTCTCCAAAGGGTTCCAGAAGAAAAGTGGGCTCTGTGGCCCTGCACCACACTAGCTGACCAGGCCAGCAGACACAGGCACAGAGCAAGGTTCAAGCAGTGGACACACACTCCTCTGGTCCTTTCGCCCCTCACCCGCTTACCACCGTGGTCCAGCTGGGAATGAGCTTGACCGAGTTCTTCACCTCCTCCTCAGTCACCTCCACCACACTGCAGTGCTCCTCCTCTGAGGGAAGGGGTTCCTCCCCATTCCTGGTCACCCAAGGGTGCAACTGTGAAGATCAAAAGACAGGGAGGGCTCAAAGCCCAATCAGGAAAAGACTCCAGGCATCTCACCAACAAGCCCTTGAAGGTATCCAAAAAGCCCACAAACCTGATACCCAAACCCAACACACAGAAGTCCTGGCATAGGTCTCTCCAGAAAGGGAAACTGAGGCCTGTCTTCTATGCCCCACCCTAGCTCAGCCCCAAGATCTCTTGTTCCCCCACCTTGATGTCTGACACCCCAATTCTTGTTTCTGGGTCCTTGTCTAGCATCTTCAGGATTAGGTCCTTGAGCTCCTCGCTGATCTCGGGCCTAAAGATGAGAAGGAGGGTGAGACAGATGATGAGGGCCCCTTCTAGCCCACCTCCGCCCCACCACGCCC
>RJWM01045621.1:0-12716 GCA_004363535.1 Dasyprocta punctata | reverse complement strand
TCCATCCACCCTTCCTTGCTTCCATCTATCCATGCCTTCCTTCATTTTCGTTTGTTTGTTTTTGTTTTTTGAGACAGAGTCTCACTGTGTCTTTCAGCCTGGCCTTGAACTCCCTGTGTAGCCCAGGCTGGTCTCACACTTGCAGCAATTCTGCCTCAGTCTCCCAAGCAGTGAGATTACAGGCCTGCATCACCGTGCGTGGTGCCTTTATTCACTTAACAAACATTTGAGCAGATCACATGTTAGCTCAAAAGATATCAGGATAAGCACAATCGTCCCCTCTTCTGCCTCACTGTCCCTGCCACCAAAGGCCCCCAGCAGAGCCCCCACACAGGCAGGGTTGGGAGGTGCCCCTGGGCGCTGTCCCCCAGGAACCTTGCTTTTCCTGCCTGCCTCCACCAGGCCCTTGGATGTCGCCTTTCCGAGGTCCTTGTCCTCCTGCTCATGCTTTTCATGTCTCACTTACTTAGAAATGTATTTTGAGCTGCTCCTCAGTGCAAAGAGCCGTGGGACCTGGTGTGTTCATGTGTGTGTGCATGCTTATGTGTGTGCGCACGGTTAGAGCTGGGCACTGGAGTTCTGCCAGTGATCATCACCCTTGGGTGCCTGGGAGAGACTGTGGGGCACAGCAGGGACTATCCCCTCTCCTGGCTGAGCAGGCAGCAAGGGTGTGAGGTCAGATGGTGTGGGGAGAGGAGGGCGGCCTGAGTTCCGGACTCACCACCCTGGCAGGGTGGGGGTTTTTCGGTGCCCAGTGCGATGTCTTAGAAACCAGAACTGAAACAGCCTTTCACAGGGAGATCTTGCATTTCATACTTTTACTGAGCACCTAGGATGTGCGGGACTGTGTCAGGCTCAGGGGCTACCATTAGGAGTGTTTCTAAAGGGACCCCAACTTCCTTTCTTTTCTACTCCATCTCACCACTTCAGAACAGACCCCTCTTACCAAGCGAGCACAGCAGTACAGGAGACATTTTCCTCTCCAACCGGCTCCACGTCAAATGTGTCAGGTCTGTGTCCCCCTATTATAGACAGCTAAGTTAGGCAGAAATATTCTAGGCTGTCAGACAAGGCTGGGCCCTTGAGGGGGTCAGTGCCGAGGATGAGAACACAGCACAACCGTGGCTGGAGGTGCATCCTTTGGAGGCCAAGTCCCAAGATAAAGACCAGGCCTATGTGCCTCCCCAAGGGGTAAGATAAGTGGTATTGCTGGGTCCAGTTAGTCACCCCAGTGGGTGACCAAGACCTCCTGGCTCATCTTTTCCAAAAAAGGTCCTTGTTTTTTCCATGCACACTTGCTACGTGACTTGCTTTCCCATTGGGTCAATATTACCTAAGGAGCTGAACAGGTAATCTTACTGGTTGATCACAGTTTTGTTCCACATTGTACCCTCCTTGTGATTTTGTACCCCCTTTGTGATTTTGTACCCATCTAGTGATTTTGCTCCATAAAACTCCCTTTCAGAAGTGGGCTCATGGGCAGCCCACTCGGGCCACCTCCTGTCTCTCAGGAGCTCTCTCTCAATAGTTTTTCTACTCTTAACCTCCTTTGTTCGTTAGAATTCATTCTTCGTTTTGGGAAACATGAGTTTGGCATAGCTGATATCCAGGAGGTTGGGAGTTACATTTATTCCTCCTATGTCACCCCAAATATCTAAGAATGAATTCCAAGGGACATCAGAAGTTGAGAATAGGAAAAGTTTATTTCAGAGATAGCTCCTGAGAGACAGGAGGGGTCCCACGTAGGTGACCACTGAGCCCCTTTGTCAGGGACAATTTAAACCACCAAGTCACACTGTGGATACATCGGTCAAACTATAGTCAACCTGCAGGGTTACCAGTGTAGCTGGTTAGCTAATATGGACCCAATAGGGGAGCAGGGCACGTGGCAGGAGTACGCAGGAAAAACGAAGGCATTTTGGGGAAGGCACGGGTCCAGATGCTCTGGGTGACTAAAGCCCATCTGGATGACCTGGACTGTGTTGCTAGTTACAGTACGATCTCAAGCCACTGTTTACCCCTGAGGGAGGCCTAGAGACCTGACCATTACATCTCTGTCTTGGGCCTGGCCTTCTTCAGATGGACTCCAGCCACAATTCTGAGGTGTTTATTTTTTGTGCTGAGTTCCTTGAGAGCCCAACTCTTCTCTGACTGTGTATTGATTTCTATCTAACTTAGCTGCCTACAATAACAGCACCATTTCAGTTCCTGTCCTGGCTTCAGTCTCTCCTGATGACTGATGGCTTCTAGTGCCCCTCCCACCTCCCCATACACCCCACTCAGTATTCATGTGGATCTGTGACACTGACCTGGTCTTGTCACTTTCTTGCTCAAAAACACTTTACATAACCTCTGGTAGCAGTTTTGTGGATATCCTTCCAGAAATGTTCCATCTGTACATAATCCATTCTCCTTTCACTCACTTCTACCCCCCACCCTGGCTCAGGTACCATTAGGGGTTTTCAGCCAGCTCTACATGGAGAATCAAGAGCAAACAGCCCAGCTGAATTATTTTAAAAGTTTTGAGTTTGGCCAGAAAGGAAGCCTCAGTAAACTTGGGGCCTGCAAAGATGGAGCAGAGGAGAACTTGGTTGCTAAAAAGTTTTGCATTGAAACACAGCTAAGCACTTTGGAAACCAACAATAGGAAAGATAGCCTGAGAGTGTCATGGGGACTAGCAGGACCCCAAGGCTCAAAATTGCAAAAATTGACTTTGTTTTGAGCAGAGAACCCCAGGGCACCAGGCTCCAGAGGGTACCGCCTGGGGGATGGGAATTGAGTCCCCAGGTTTCATTTCTCAGTGCTCAGCCACCCAGGCACTCAGAGAGCTCTGCAGCCACCATCAGAAGCCAAAGGGCTTGGCCACTGCCCAGGCCAACATGCAGAACGCAAGAGTTGTGGGGTCAGGAAGGCTTCCACCCAGACTTCAGGAGAAGGCCAGGCAGTGTGCCCCTGAGAGGGCAATGTGTGAAGCTGTGAGGGAGAAGCCAAAGATGCAGTGAAAGTTTAGAGGAGCCAGGAATGTAGGTCATCTGAGGAGAGCTGCAGGAAGTGAGTAAAGCCAGCCCAAGAGAGAAGCCATGAGAGCCGCCACAGTGACAGTGCCTTAGGGGCAAAGCCACCCAAGTCCTCTAGAGTTTACAACTTGCCACAGGTTGCCCCATGGAACTACGGGATTTAATGTTTGCCCTACTTGATTTTGGTCTTCGTTTGATCCTATATCTTCCTATCCCCCATTTTTACCTTTTGGAATGGGAGTGTTCCTCTTGTGCCATGGTATGTTGGAAGGATTTAAATTTCTTCTCATTTTTACAGAGTTTGCCTTAAATCTCAGAGGAAGCCAGGCATGGTGGTGCACACCTGTAGTCTCAACACTCAAGAGGCTGAGGCAGGAGGATTGCTGCCAATTCAAGGTCAGCCTGGGCTACACAGTAAGTTCAAGACCAGCCTGAACTGCACAGTGAAAGCCTATCTCAAAAAGACATAACAAATATATCTTAGAGGAGACTCTGGACTTGGACCTTTCAGCAATGTTGAAACTCTTAGGACTTTGGCAACTCTTTGAGATGGATTAAATGTGTTTGCATAAAGGGATACACAGGAATTTTTGTGGGACCAGGAGTAGAATACTATGGTTCATGTCTAGATGTCCCCTTAAAGTCTCATGCACTCGGTGTTGAGACTAGATCATGGGAGTGTGATATGTATCAGTGGATTGGTCCACTGGCAAGTTTATAGCCACATGTGATGTTGGGAGGTGCAGTCTGGCTGGAGGTGGGTTGTAGGGGTGTGGCCTAGAAGGGTCTATTTCTCTCCTCCTCCCTTGATCCCTCTCTCTACTTCCTGCTGCCATGCCAGAAGTAAGCCTGCTCTACCGGGCTGCACTGCCTTGGAGCTGCCTGACTGGGGGCTGAAACTTCTACAAACTGTGAGCCAAGATATACCTCTCCTTCCCTGAGCTGTAGGTATTAGGTATTTTGTACTAGCAACAAAGAAAGCAACTATGATACACACACACACACACACACACACCTATTTCCTTTTTATCCTCAGTCTAAGGCAGGATCTCAGCACCTATACCCTGTCCCACATTACTCTCTGATGGTTTTCCAGTTTGGACGCTTTGCAGCCCTTCCCTGTGTTTAATTCTACCTGCTGTTCTGCAGTGGGAATACTCTGGGATGATACTGAATGATCCTTACTAAGGTCTGGGTGCCTTTCACTGGAAGCTTTTATGCTGATTGGATGATAGTTTTTGAGAGATCACTCATGGGATTAATAATCAGAAGCCAATTGTTTATAAGTGATTATTAGAAAGTGATATTGAATAGAATATTCAAGCATAATGAATGTAACTCATTGTAAGAGAATTTCTTTTAAGATTAACAACTTTTCATGTTGAATTTGCTTTTAAGGGTGGTAAGCGGAGATGATTTTAACTGTTTGATGTTTTTTGTTATTGCAGTTCTTTAAAAAAATTAAGTATATAAAGGTAACAGACCAGACTTGGTCTTAAAAAAAAAAAGAACAAAAACAAGAATACTTATCAAAATTTCTATTGGTTGCCAGGTATGGTGGTGCATGCCTGTAATATCAGCATTCAAGAGGCTGAGGCAGGAAGATTTCTGTGAGTTTGAAGCCAACCTGGGCTATATAAGTGAGTCCAAGGCCAGCCTGAACTGAATAGTGAGACCCAGCCTCAAAATAAAACAAAATGAAACAAATCTATTCATGACCAGTGAACCTGGCCTCATTCTTAGGACTTTTATGGATTAAATTGTTTAAGCGTCTGTATTTTTATGATGAGCAAGGCATGGAGAGGCTACATAGCTTGCCCAGGGTGACATAAGACTTTCTGAAAATACATAAATATTGGACATATATTTTTGTAATGTAGATTTATCTTTCAGTTCAAAATCAAGAACAGGAAATGTCCAGGTGCCACAAATGAGTGGGTAAAAACAAAACAATACAAAATGTGAATAACAAGCTAGGATCACACATGGGGTCTAAATTTTAGCTACTCATGATGTACAGCAATTCCAAGGTGGGAACTGAGAGAGAAAGTCGAGAGTCTGTGGACCCTTGACCCTTAGGTGGAGGTAACTGCAAGGCGATCTCTACAATCTGAGGTGCTATTGGGCCCAATTCCATCATGACACCCGAAAGCTAGCTCCCACTGAAGACGAGCTCACATACAGAAATTGTAAAACATTTGAGGAAGACCAATAGGAAAAACAGAGATGGATATAGGTTATTAAAAATTATTGTAGCAGCTTATAAAACAGTTGAGGAAGCCCAGGCTGAAGAGACAGAAATGGGAGAGTTGACAAACAAGAACAGAGAAACAATAGAAAAATAGAAAATAGAAAAATAGAAAATGTGTGTTCCGAAGCAGGCACGTGAAGGTCTGACCTTCACGGGTCCCCAGTGCACAGCACTGAAGTCTCTTCCGCTCTCAGTCAGATGATAACGAGATAAATGTGGTAGGCATCCACAGTTACTTGAATTTGGCTGGAGGAAAAGGTGAGAACAGTTTGTGTATGGAGCAGGTAGGTGTATTGCTAGGGTTGCCATAGCAAAGCACCGTGGGTTCAAGAGCTTAAACAAGAAAAACATGTGATCTCATAGTCCTTGGGGCTTCGAGCCCAAGATCAAGGTGCTGATGTGTTTGGTGGCTCTGAGGCCTCTCTCTGGGCTTGCAGGTGGCTGTCTTCTTCCGGCGTCTTCTTTTGGTTTTTTTCCCGTTTTGTACATATCTGTGTCTAATATCCTTCTCTCACAAGGACACCAGTCGTGCTCCCCAGAACCCCATCTTACCCAGTCAGTACTAGGAATGAGGTCTTCAACATAGGAACCTGGGCAATACATTTAAGCCTCAACTTCTTTGTTTCTACTTCCAAATCCAGTTCTGGCAATTGCTAGCCGTGTGACCTGGGCTGTTACATAACCACAGAACGCCTCATTTTTCTCTTTGTAAAATGAGGGTGATAAATAGGACCTGGGTCATAGGGCTGCTGTTACAATTAAATAAATTCATGTTTGCACATCTCTTAAAAATAGGTACAAAATGCTTCAGGAGACAGAGAAATAAAATCTATACCCCAGGAATAAGAAATTTTAAAAACTTTAAAATAAATTCGAAGAAGCAAGTAGATATTTTAGAGATAAAAAAGATTGTGTCAAAAAAAAAATCTTAACCAGGCATCACTGTCGATGTAGTGAGATTTAGTGATTTGGAAGATATATCTGAGAAAAATCACCCAGGATAAAGTTCCAGGAGATAGAAATGGAAAATACGAAAGAAGTCAAAAAATATCTATGGAATAAATCGAGCAAATCCAGTAGGCATTTCACAGACTGTTCTGCAGGAGAGAAGCAGAGTGGAGGGAGGTGATATTCTAAGAAGTAATGACTAAGGCTTTTGCAGAATTGAGGAAAAACACGAATCCTGAGAATGCAAAGACATGCAGAGTCCCGGGCCAGGCAAATGGACAACAATCCGTACCAGGGCACCCCGCAGTGGAGCTGGGGAATATCAAAGACAAACGTCCCACCCAAAAAGCCTTCAAAGAGGCAGCAGATTCCCATGCAGGGATGCTGAGCCCGGCAAGCCAGGCACCGTCACGGCCGGGTTTCTCCCTCACTCCCCAGGACGCTGGCCAGTGCCCTGTGTCCTGGGCGCTGGGCCTCCATCTCTGCCCTGGACGTTTTGTCCTTTGTCCTGGCCTCGCCCAGGTCTCAGGCCTGCCTCTAAGAAGCCTTCCTGACTGCATGGCTGCATCTGCTCACCCCCGCTGTCACCATCGCGGCCCTCCCTGAGACCTTGGGTCCCTGCCTTTGCTGACCTCTGTTCCTGGGGTCTAATGTCTCCCCACATAAGCACTGGAGCTCTGCGGCTTTGTCCAGAACTTTCTCTCCCCGTTTTCCCCGGTTAGTGTGGTGCTGGCTACACGGGACATGTCCAATACATTTTTTTGAACACTTATCAATTGCTCCTTTGGGGTCAATTAAATTTGCACGTGGGATCAAGCCCATTCAGCCAAGCTCTTTGGTCTTTTTGAAGCCATATTTTCCCACTTGGTGATCTGGCCAGCACTGAGTTAATGGGCAGTCTTAAGCCATATTTCAAAGCCTTACATTTTATTACTTTTCACTCTTTTAAAAATAATACCTTTTGAAACAATAAAGTTTTTGCACGGACGAGTGTAGGAGAAAATAAATGGCATTTGTAATCCCATTAGTTAAATTGCTGATAATGCTTATGTATTCATTCTGTATTAAAAAGATACTGTTTCACTGGCAGCACAGTGCTAAATTTTAGGAATGTAGTGACCTATATTTTGTGTTTTGCTTATTTTTAATATAGACTTTTGAGGATATAATATCTTAAGTGCAGAAGCAGAATCCCAGCTTATATACTGTCTTATATCCTTCTTTTTATACTTCACCCCAGCATTTTTCTTGCATTATCTAGTATTTAAAATGGGATTTTAATTAATTGGCTGGCTGAGACATCACAATTGCTCTGGGCCTCGACACTTTGAGCACTTTGAAAGGACTCTTCCACAGCGACATCAATTAGTGGGTGGGAAAAAAAAGGGCGCAAAGGTGACGATTTTGAGGGGATGCCCTGGCCTCCCGTGGGCGTGGCTCTGACACAAGTAGTTTAGTGGGGCTGGCTTTTGGATGGGGCTTTCATCGGTAAATTCCAAGGTCAGACTGACTCGGCCATCTCCCTCATGACTGGTGAGCGGGTGGACCAGTGCAGGAACAAGGGGGCCCAGAACGGGCCATCCAGGGGCCACTGCACCCTGGGGAGTAGTCAGGTGACCGACCTCCCAGGACAGGAAACTGAGGCAGGAGTAGACTTGGCTCCAAGCCAGGGTATGGCTGGAGCTGAGCAGTCACCTGAAGACACTGGGAAGGGACTTCATCCAGCGGGGGGGGGGGGGGGACCAAAAGGGGCCCTCCCTCGCCTTCCGGTTCAAGATGAAGCAGGAAGTACTCTTTGAATGAACTTGGCTGCTTCTGATGTTCCCAGCTTCGCAGGCTTGTTCATTCCTGTTTCTAAACAGCGGGCTGGGGAGAGATGGTTTATGTTTTCCTGCTGGTCAGCAAATGACTTGGGCGTAGTTACAGTGGACACAGAAGAGCCAGATATGGGTTAAAGATGCAGATGGATTATCGCCAGTGACCTTCACGTCCTTCTGCCTGGCAAGGTCACCTTCTTCCACTCGCCGATGGGTATTCACCAGGCACCACTGGTGTATTAGAAATTGTTCTGGGTACAGGTTGTAGGGGAAAGAAGGTAACTGAGGTCTCTGCTCTCTGTAGCTGTCAAACTTTAAATAACAGAGAGAGGCTGAAAAAGAATGAGATGTGTTGGGAGTCAGCTTGGGAAAGGGGAACGTGTGTGGGCTGATTCAAAGTAGAAAGGGGCAAAGGGAAAACTTTTAAAGGCAAAATAGCTTATGTAAGGCATAAAGAATTAGGTAAGTTGTTTTAACACAATAACCAGGGTGGCACCAGTCTAAGGTTGGGCAGAAAGTTGCTGGACAGAAGTCCTTGCAGAATTATTTCCTTGTGCAACTGGGCTGGCTTTGTGCAAGGCTGTGGTCCTGTGTCACTGAAGACTGGTGACAGTCCCTTTTATCAGCGACTCAGGCATGCGATCCCCTCCTTTGCACCCTCCTGGCTTGGTGAGGAATTTTGTCAGCAACTCAGTTTCGGTTGTAACACTGCTTGCGCGTGGCTTCGAGTCTACTGTGAGATTTTTCCTTTCATTTTTCCGAAGAGAAAATCGAGGACCCTGTGGCCGCGCCAGAAGGGTGGACGGGTTCTGTGTGGCTCCCACCAGCTGGTCCCTGTCCCTGCACTGTCCTGGGCCCTGAGGCGTCTGTCCCCACCGGCACACGGTTACCCAATGCCCCCATTCCCGTGAGGCTGCGATGACGTGGGCTGCTCGCCCTCTGATTCAGGCCTGACTGTGTAGGCAGCAGCCTAATTGGGCCAGGGCTGGGCCTGGACACTGACATCTTCCCCAGCGCACGCCCAGGTGCACGCCCGGTCGGAGGCGTGGGAGGCTGAAGTGGGGACTCCCTGGGGAGTATATAGGCCTGGGCCAACCAAGGGGCCCAGGACAGAGGCGAGGCCCAGGCACACAGCAGCAGCCACCCAGGGCTCCTGGAAGTCAGGTTCCCACTGCCGGTGCTCAGCCGTGGCCTCAGGCTGGGGCCCTGTGCTTGGAACCTCCCAGCAGAGGTATGGCTTATCCCTAAACCAACCCACATGGTCCTCTGCTGACATAGACTCTTGCTCCCGGGTAATTGCGAGGGATGCGTGGGGTTTGGGAAGTTCTCCAAAGACGGCAACTGTGAGGCGTACACCAGCTCAAGCACCAGGTCGGGCGCCCAGGCCCATCGGCCGGTCGCTGCCCGAGCCCCACACTGGGTTCTGGCCTGTGAAGGAAGGGGAAGGAATAGGGGGCTCCGATCCGCAAATCAGCAGTTGGGGGGACTCTTGAGTGCGGGATCGCTGGTCTGAATTCCGTCCCAAAAGGAAGCTCAGCCTGTGTCAGTGGCGGGGTCCAGAGCTCCCTTTGCTTTGGCTTGGGGTCCCCAGCGAGCACTGCGTCTACACTGAGCTGTTGAGCCCGCTGGGAAATGGTCTTTCCTTGGGGAAAGAGGCAACGTCCCAGCCAGAAGAGATCAAGGACAAAGGCTTCTCCGGGAAAAGCCTCAAAGCTACCTCCTCCTTGTTCCCTGTAATTATCAGCTTTCATCTGTAGTTGGGGGATCCCAGGGGCAGGGCGGCGGCTCGGCCTGGCCTCTGATCCCAGCACCTGCCAGGTGCTGTGTGAGAGCTGGTACAGATGTGTGGGCTGGAGCTGACAAAAGCGTGCTGGCCCTGAGGGCTCAGCCCCGCAAGGCACCCACCAAGCCCCAGACAGGTGGGAGAGAGCGGGAGGTGGGGACCGTCCCTCTGTCTTTGGGAGAAATGGCAGAGTTTTGAGAGTCACAGCTGCAGGGCCAGAGCGGGAGGATCTGGTTTGTGGGAGCGTGAGTTGTGGAATCTGGAAGATCCAGGCTCAGATCCACCCCACCCCATCACTCCTCAGCGGTGAGCTCCCCAATCAGCCCCCTTCTCTGTTTCTTCACTTCTGCCAGCGGAAGGCTGACTCCTGCCTGCCTCTTAGGGTGGGGGAGCTGCTCAGGGCTGGGACCGGCACCTGCAGGACCCTACAAAGTGACAGCCCTTGGTAGCCTTCCTCGGGGCCACAGGAAATTGCTGCCAGGGGCCCATTCTTGTCGCATGAAGGAGCGGTTTCTAAGAGTCGAGATGATAGTGTCACCTCTCCGATTGCCTGGTGCGGAGATTCTGGCCAAGCTCACCCATGGGGCTGGGACCACATTAGCCCCCAGGGAGAAACTTTCCTTCTGGGTTCACCGTAATTATGTCCATGGCTCCATGCGCCTGTCCCTGGGGGTAAGTCATTTGCCGGTGGCATTGTCCTTGGGCAGGAGGGCCACACGGGGCAGAAGAGTCTCTGGTCTCAGCTCAGTTTTCTCATCTGTATGATGGGATGATAATGCTATCTGCTTCCTGGGGTGTTTCAAGGATTAAGTGAATAAATTTTTAAGGTCATAGTCTAAGTTAGAAAGTTTGTAAATTCAATTTGCAAGCAAGTTTCAGAAAATGTTGATGAGGATTTAAAGCATGCCCAGCACTTTATAAGGGCTGTCTGAGTATCTGGCATTGCTATAGGGGGATGGGTATTGTTTGTGGGGTATGGGTTTGTGAAAGGTGGAGTGACTAAAGTGGGGAGGAAACCCCTTGCGCTGACCCTGAATCTCCCTGGCTCTGTCTCCTAGGCCTGGCTCTGTCTCCAAATACACGCAAGACAAGTGCTTAGAAAGATTATCAGTCTGCACAGCAGCTGGGCTTAGCAGGTGTCAGAGCCCCTACCTCCAAGCTCTACAAGGGGCATTGCTGTGAGACCCCAGGCCACACAGAGGGCAGGGTGCAGTGGGTCAAAGGCAGCCATCCCTGGAGAGTGCTGGGACAGGTCTGGCCCTAGCTTGCACCATCTAGGGCTTTGGCAACCTCCGCAACCCTTGTGTTCCCATAGGATGCAAATGCCACAGGGGCAGGTATGACAGCAAAACTTGATGGTGTCAGCCTGACTGGCCTAGGATCCACCCAGGGACTTGGTAGGACAGCTTTGGGTGTGTCTGTGTGGGTCATGGAGGTGTGACCTTGGGTTCCATAGCTGGACCCTTACCCCTTCCTCTCGGGTACTTCCTGGGTTGAGCAGCTCTGTCACGCCCTTCTGTCATGGTGGAGTCAGCTGATCAGGGACTGAACGCTCTGAAACTGTGAGCCGAAGTAAACCACTCCTCCTTTGAATTGTGGGTGCTGAGCGTTGCGTCCCGGGGATGGGAAGGCTGACTTAGCAGGGTTCTTGGTCTGTTTTTCTCAGGGTGTATGCTGAGCTCCCAGAGAGACACTGGGCACCTAGGGGAATGCAGTTAACACTTGCTTCCTGGATGGGTTTGTTGCCACCCTTAAGAAGGTTGCAGTCTAACCCAGGAATGGTGGTGCATGCTTGGAACTAAAGCACTTTGGAGGCTGAGTCAGGAGGACCACTATGAGTTCAAGTCCAGCCTGGTCCACATAATGAGTTCAAGGCCAGCCTAGACTACAAAGCAAGACCTTGTCTCAAATAAATAAATAAATAAAATAAAATAAATAAATAAATAAATAACATAGAAGCCAAAGGGTGTACTATGTGAAGTTATATATCAATTTAGGAAACTGACAGTGGTTTACATGCATGGGCAGACCTGTCAGGGACCCAATCACTGGTTCTGTGGCCCCCTCCTTCAGAGGCCCCCTCCCACCTCCTCCCTATCTTCCCAGCCCAGCCACACTCGCCCCACCCAGCCTACGGGTGCCTGTCCTAGGTCTTAGTGTGGCCCCCAGTCTGAATTAACCTGCACTTCACCCCTCAGGGGTCCTTCTCAGGCCTTCCCGTCTGACTCCAGGGGCTTCTCTGCCTTGCTGTGTCCCCTCTGGAGTTTCTCTGCTGACGTCCCAGCTAACCGTCACTAGGAGGCCAGCTCGTTGTACCCGGTGTACAAAGACCCCGGGCATTTTAAATATTGACATTTTAACCTGATTGCGCCCACAGCATCGAATTACCCTCCAGGATCCGCGTTTCCCGCAAGCTCCACGGTGCAGCAATAGACGCCCATCAGGCCGCCGTGAGAACACCGCTGACCGCGCCTTCCTGCTCCATCTGCGCGTTGTCAAGCTTTGATCAGATTTGGGTTTTTCCCCCGCTTGCATTTCATCGCAGTCATACCCACGTCTGCTTTCTTGGACTGCAGCCTGTAGATCCAGATTCCTTCAGATTTCCTCCCCCCGCCGGTGTTTAGGTAATAACACCTTTCCTTCCTTCCCTTCCCTTCCCTTTCCTTTCCTTCTTTTTTTTTCCCCTAGTGTAGCACTTGCCCTTTGAAGTTTTATTTTCTCACCTGGTCTTATGATCATGTTCACTGTGAAATGAAGCGCCGACTGCTGGACACTGATTTATCAAAAAGCGTCACGTGGTAAGCAGTTAATGCGTGCGCGTAGCAGAAAATTGTAAAAGGACATCAAGAGCGAAGCCTGGGCCCCCTCCTGCTCACCCACGGCACTTCCTGTCCCCAAAG